>CATKHK010000100.1:0-149276 GCA_949751835.1 Blepharisma japonicum | reverse complement strand
GATTAGAATTTATTGGCAATGTCGCTTCAAATTATGTCACAAACTCTTATAACAAAGATTTTATATCAAAAAATAGCATATGTTTATTTTGTAATGAAAGATTTAAAATTTATCATAAGGGATTTTTTAACTAATTAAAATTAAAAAAATTAATAGTTTTTTATTTTTCTTTAATTGTCTATTTTTGAGTAAAATAATAGATATTCAATTTTTTTCAATTCTATACGATTAATCTCTGCATTTTGCCATCAATATATGTAAAATAATTTGTGAATAGAAGCTACCTTTAACTAAGAGCTTTTTAAATTATCTCTCTTCTAAAAAAATGAACTAATTGGTTATTAATATATTATTGAGAGGTTTCTCCTTCAAGTTGAACTTTAGCCTCTTCAATTACAGCTCCAAGGGCAGTTGCTATAGCTTCAGCATCTGCCTGAGCTTCTCCACTTTCTACGTATACTGCAAGTACATAAGCAGCATTTTCAATGGCTTCATCCTTTGCTTGGTCTATCTTTTGAGCATCTTCTGCTGCTTGTCCGCTCTCAACATACTCTTCGAAGACTTCTTCAATTTTTGCTGCATCTGCTGCTGCTTGTCCTGATTCGACATATTGGCTTATTTCGGCTTTTGCTGCTTCAGCATCAGAAAATGCTTGTCCAGATTCAAAGTAAGAATCTATAGTGGATCCGAGTGCGTAAGCATCGGCTTCAGCTTCTCCACTCTCAAAGTATTCTTCAGCAATACCTCTAAGTTCAGAGTAGCTATAAATTTCTTCTTCTGTTTGAATGAAAGTGGTGTTTAATTCAGTTATGTGTAAAACTACTTCATCAACTGCCTCTTCAACTACTTCTTCAACCATATATGCTGTTTCAGTTGTGTGTAAAACTACATCTCCAACTGCCTCTTCAACTGCTCCTTCAACTGCTCCTTTAACCATATGTACTGCTTCAGCTGTGTGAGAAACTATTTCTTCAACTACTCCTTCAACTTCTTTTTCAATCACATGTTTTGCCTCGAAAGCACCTGAAACTATTTCTTCAGTTGTTTCACCAATGTCTGTGGCTACCTCTTGGAGATGTGCAGATATTTCACTTGGAGAGGGTGGTTCTGAATCAGTATCTTGTTGTAAGAACATAGGCTTGAATACATCATTTCTGATTCCAAAAACAGTCAGGCTGAGTATGAGTAAGAAAACGATTTTCATTTGTATTTATTATAATCGCTAGATTTCTCTTAGCCGTTTTATCCATAAAATATGGTAGAGTTGCGGAAGATACATGCAAAAAAGCACACTTTTGCATAAAATTTTGCATTAGATATAAGACACAAATTGAAATATTTGACAGTAAGAATTTGGATAAGTCTTAGCGATTTTATCAGCTGTAAATAAATCATTTTAAACAATAATTAATTTTAGTTAAGAAATTTACTGATGAACTAAAGTTTTAAGCAAAATAATAATTTTAGGAAGCTGATATCTGCCTTATTATGGAAATTGCTGAGATTTGAAGATTTATTTAAAATTGCGATGATGGGATTTGAAAGGCTTAATTTTATAAAAACGGCTAATTTTTATGTTTGAGTTATGAAAGGCTTTATAAAATAATGAAATTAAAAGGATAATTGCGAGAGCTCTGAAGAAAAAGCTTATTTGAGGCTTATATGATAAGAGAGGAGAGGATTGCAGATGGAAAGGAGCAATTTAAAAGAAAAGAAAATTTTTTGATTATGAATAGGCAGAATATAAAAACTAAAAAGGATGAAATCGAAAAGCAAAAACAGATAGAAGAAGAATTAGCTCTGATGCATCAATAAACCTATTATCAGCTCAATGAAAAGAAAGAAATGAAACATAAGTTGAAGGAAATATTTCACCTCTTTATGAAAAGATTAAGTTTAAAACGAGGCAAACCCAGCCTGAAAATAGACTAGAGCTAGGCTTCTAACACCACAGAAGTTGCCTGCCTAGCAAAGTTAACTTTTTTTTACTAAGAGCTTTTCAATTATATGAGAGCAAGATTCCTGCTTCTGATCCTCTAATAAAGCAGGATTCTTATCAAAATGTTGCACTCTGCCTTATTTGTGAAGTTAATAATAAAGCGAGCTTATTTGTGTATAACACTGAAGAAGAAAAATTAGAAAGAGGAAAGGTTCTGGATACCTCCATAAAATTGAGGGAATATATATGTATAGCGAAACTTCCAGATAATGAATTATTCTGTTTTGGTAATTTCCCAGCTTCTGGAATTACTTCAATCATTGATAGAAAATTTAATTAAACTATCTGGAACTGCTTGTTCTTGGTCATCAGCTATTTATTTCAACGGAAACATCTACTGCTTTGGAGGATCAGATTATGAATGTAGAGATTTAACCCTATCAGAAAGATTTAATTTAGAACAAAATCGATGAATAAAATTATGCTCAATGCCAGAGAATGATACCTATTGTCATTGTTTAGTATTTAATGAAAATATTTTGATTGCTCGAAAACTTTCATGGAGAATTCGACTATATTCAATTGCGACTGACTTTTTCTCGATAATTCCTTACAATTTTGAATATTTTGCAGTTAAGATCTTGATAAATGTAGGAAGGCTGTATTTGATTGAGAGCGGTAAGGGGAAGGTCTATGAAAGCGAGTTTAGGAATGAGAATGTTTGGATGCCAATAGGAAAATCCACAATCAATTATCATCCAAATCAAATATGTTGCTCATATAATAAAGGAGACATTTATATAGGATGCAGTTCAAAACCCAATTACTTCAAGTTTAACTTGATTAGCAAAGTGACGACTAAGCTCTAACTTTGGTGCTCATAAACATTGACTAATATTTTATTAAAACGATGATTAAAAAATATCTAGGAAAATAATATTATTTGCCCGGAACATCAGAAAGATTGATTCTCTGAAAAAATTAGAGCATTCAGCACAAATCATTAAAACAAAAGATAATGAGATTAAATGGCTTTGTGAGAAGCTAGAAAGATTGAGCATCTCTTGAACAATTCTAATCAGTTAAAAAATGAAAAACCAAGTGAAATTCAATTTATTGAGAAAAAAAATTCCCAAGCATGATGAGAGTCAAATTAGTTTGCTAACAAAACTCAAATATTGGAATACTGATATTAGAGTCGAAGAAATGGAGTGACATTTTATAAGAACTTTTCAATTATATGAGAACAATATTCCTACTTTTGATCCATCGCTAAGCCAAGATGCTTCTCTTTACTTTATTAGAGAGGTTAATAATAAAACGGTCTATTTGTATATAATTCTGAAGAGAAAAAGCAGAAAGCGTAAAGCTGCTAGATACTTCCATAAAATTGAGCGAGTATACACGTACAACACAACTTCCAGATAATGAATTACTTATTATTGGCCATCTGCTATATACTTCAATAGAAATGTCTACTGCTTTGGAGGATCAGATTTTCAAAATAGGAATTTAACTCTATCAGAAAGATTTAATTTAGAAGAAAATAGATGGGTTAAATTATGCCCAATGCCAAGTACTGATACCTGTTACAACAGTTTTGTACTTAATGAAAATATTTTGATTGCTGGAAAATGTTCATGTTGATTAATTAATTAATAGATTCAATGTGTTTTACGTTAATACGGAGTACACCGCTCCAGATCCACCACCACACCTTAAACACACAGGACCACAGACCGCTGGATCTCGGTATCCAAAGTATGCCTCTGCGTGAGCTAAAAAATTATTTTTTCGCTCACGAAAGAGCGAAAGTAAGGCCTTTATGCCCATTTCTAATTTTTAGGCTTGGCCAAATATATTTTTGATTTTTATCTTTTTATAACTTTACACTTATCTAGCTCAATTCTTTTGCTTCTATTAGTATTTTTGATAATTCTGTATTAGCACAGATAATCGATTTTAATGCTTTATGAACATTTAAGAACAAATTCTTGATTATTTTTGATATACTTTAAAAAAAATAGAATTAGTATATTTTCAATAGAATTTATATATTTTTTAGTCATTTATAAATGCTAGATAGACATTTTAGATACCGATTAAATTATCCTTATTTAGCATAAAAATTTGTCTTTAGCATTAAGTGCAAAAAAAATTTTGTTCGAAATAAGTTTATCATATGTTAAAAAGTGTAGAAAAAGTGGTGGATCATTAAATATTACTATTAAAATGAATTTTAGAAATGGCAAGACACTTAGCATTTTATCGATAACTAATGACTATGTAATTGAAGTTCCAAGTGAGACTGGTCCAATCAGCACAATAAAAAACGCAGTAGCAAGAGAATCTGGAATCCAGGAAGACTTTCAGCATTATTTCCACTCAAATCATAAATTGCACGATAATAGTTTTTACAATACAAGTTTTATGGATATAGGAAATCCTCTTCAGCTTGTAGAAATGAAGGTTTTAGTTAAGGTTATTTTACAACAAGAAAATCGTGAATTTTCATGGTATTTTTCGCCAGATTCTGAAGTGAGCAAAGTCAGAAGAGCACTTAATGAAAATTCAGAAATGGGTGATAAGAGTTATGATTTTACTTGTGAGCACTGCTCAGATTTAGCTTTATTTAGAATTTCTGATCATAGTCATGAAAATGATGTGATATCGTTTTCAATACAATTGTGAGAAAAGCCCTATTCTGGTATTGAAAGCCCTATTGTTGATATTATTTTTCAAAATGAATCGTATAATCAATTTCCAATGAAGATAAGTCTATATTGATCTATTGGGCAGTTAATGGGCTTGGCATCTGAACTCATTGAATGTGGAGAAGATGAAATAATGCTATCATTTGGTACAAAGAATATATGTTGAGATAAAAGAAATAGCCGAGTTCGAAATTGAGGTATACGTGATGGAAGTACAATTGCTATACACAAATTTCAGCAATTTAAGGAAGCTTGCATCCCTATGCTTGATTTTAATAATTTGGACAATAAAATAGAGATTCAATTCAGTGAAAATCCTTTTAAATGGAGATCTGCTCAAAAAGGAATTTCTTTTATTGGGATATGCAAAAATATTAATTGTGTAGCTTATAATGAATTTGTTGTAGACTCTATGGGCTTTGGAGTATTTACAATGAACTCATTGGATCCTCATTGCCCTATGGAAAATTGCAGAGCTGCCATTGAATATGATATATGTGGCTTTTACATGGCAAAGTGAAAATTCAATGGCTTAACAACTTCAAGAGAAAAGAAAACTGGAAGAGGAGAGACAAAAACCCAATGCTTTGCGATTTTTAAAGAAGAAGGTATTATTCAATGGAGAGCATTAAAAATTGAGGTTGTTCCTCTATAATAATATAAATTAACCAAGCTCAAAAGATTTGACATATTTTATAGAATTAAAAATAATTAAAAGCCAAACAGCTTTGTTTTGAGGTGTGAAAAAGCCACTGCTTTGATTCCAGAAAAAGAAGGGAAAGGAGGGTTTGCTTTTATATGAGAGACAAAATTCTACTCCTGATCAGTAGCTAAGCTGAGTTAACGTGGATATTATGAGGCTTACCATTAGCAAAATCTCTTTATCTTAATTAGTATAATGAGGGAATGATAATTGACTATTTATGACATTAAAACCAAAGCTGAAAAAAATCAAGCATCAATTATTTTATCTAAGCGTATTCAATTATATTAAGTAAAATTTCATTTATTTTCTGGATTTATGTTTAAAACAATAAGTAAATACTTTTATTTATTAATTCCCTAACTTAGATTGATTATTATGATTATTATAATTATTATTATTATTATTTTAACTTTTTTTTTAGCTACAAAAATTGTCCTCGGATCAAATTAAAAATAATTTTTTCTCCAGTAGAACAAAACACTTCAGAGGCGCTTATTTTAATTATTTCATATCTCTTATCAATAATAATCATGAATATTTAAAACTACAAAAACAAAAAGATATACCATTTAACGCTAGTCATCAAGCATGATTTTTAAAACGTTAAATAAACACAAATACACTTATAATTAATTTGAACACAGACTTACTGCTTTTCTGTGGTTATTTCTTGCTTGCATTTGGTATTAAATAATCATCTAATATTAATTTAAGCCTTTGTCTCAATTTATTTTCTCTAAATAAACCCTTAAAGAGGATAATTAGGGATGCTTTCTTATTCCAAATATCATAAAGAGTTAAAGTTGTTCAAAAATTATTTAGCTAAAAGCTCATAAAGAAATTCTTAGCAATTATTAGCACTATTTTATAATATTTAATGGTTTTTTGAATTCTAAAATGAGAAACCGAAAACTTTTATCCTATTCAGTTTATGATAGCGCTATCACTTCTTGATTTTTTGTAGAGAGAAGAAAAATAGTGATATAGGATATTAAGGATAAATTTATAGGATCGAAAATAAAAGCATAAATCTTGGAATAAATTTTATTTCTTAATTGTTTTGTATATTTCATATATTAAATAAAAAATTCTATCACATATAGTAATGTTTGAAATGGTTTTTATATAGGCTTCGAATGATTATAAAATAGAAAGCATAAACCTAATTATAATTATGAATAAATTGATATCATTACTCAGATTAGTTTTTCATATTAGGTCAAATAGATCTTTTTTAGCGACTTCATATTTAGCTAATAATTATAGAAATGGCAATGCTTTGCATTTCATCGATTTATGATGATTATGTCATCAATGTTTCGGAAACATCTGGCACAGTCGACTCTATAAAAGGGATGGTTGAAGAAATATCTGGTATCGAATCATCTCGTCAAGCTTATTATTACCAAGGTAAGCAAGTGTCAAAATATAATGCAATAGAGATGGATTTCCTAGAGCCTCTTCAGCTTGTAGAAAAAGAGTATGAATCGCCAGTTAATATTTCTAGGGCACAGCTTATTTCAATTGTTGTTGTTAAACCTACTGGCGACGAACAAGCAATAATAGTCTCGGATGAAATGACCGTTAGAGATCTAAAGAAGATTTTACGTGATATAACTTACGTTTCATTGCGAAAGCAGATATTAATATGTGATAATCGAACTATAAAAGAAGATGAAAGAACTCTTAAATCTTATGGTATTGAAAATTGCTCTAAGCTTACAATTGGTGTGACAATGAAAGGGGGAGGACCGAGTTTATGTAGTATGTTACCAATAAATTTTAATGACTTGACAAACAAAATAGAAAAAAAACTTAGTAAAACTGCTCCTCAATGGAGAATTGTCTCTAAAGGTATCTGCTTTTTAGGTCGATGCACAAATGAGAATTGTAGAGCTTATAATCGAGAAGTTATTAGTTGCCATGGAGTAGGATTGATTGTTATGAGTACACTTCATGCTCGTTGCCCTATGGAAGATTGCAAAAAGGATATTATTCCAGAAAATTGTGGGTTTTATGGTGCAAAATGAAAATTTGTTGGTGTGAAAGAAAATTGAGAAAAAATTCAAGGCGAAGGACAAGCTCGTAATGACGCTTTTACAACTTTTAAAGATGGAGATAACATCATATGGAGAGATTTAAGATTTCAAGTAACACGTAATGACTAATGTTTTGAAAACAACGATTTAATTTTTTTTTAAAAATAAATCGCCACTCAAAAATTCTTTAATTTATATAGAATGAGGAAAGCGAATATTAATAAAATAAGTATCCTCTTAGACTTGCAACATTTGAAGATCAAAGAATTTGAAGTATATTTATTATGTGAATCATTGCAGAGGCAATTTTTAGTTGCATGCTAGGATTTAAGTAAGGAAGGATAATTACTTTAGATGTCCTTTATGAATCTTCAATTTATAATTAAAGCGCCTGATAATTGAAGAATTTGAAGAAACAGCTGGAGCCCTGCACCTAACACTTGCTGGTATAAGTTTAGAATATGCTCGGAATTTAAAGATTATCATATGAGTGAATCTATAATCATTTGGAATTGAAAATGATAGAGGGAGGACCAGGTATGTTAGGAAATTTGGAAAATTAAATTGAAATTGAATTCAATGAAACTGCTCCTCAATGAAAAATTGTATATCCGCAACTACTTATCAGCTTCTGCAAAAATAAGAATTGTGCCGCTTATAATAAAGTTATTGACTGCTTTGGATATAAATTATTTTCTTTTGGTGCGGTCATACTGTATTGCCTATATAAGACTGCAAAAAGATAATTGAGCTTTATAATTGTGGTTTTATTTTGTAAACTGAAAATTTAGAGGTATGGAATGGAAATCAGATGAAGGAAAAGCAAGTTAAGATAGGTTTACAGCTTTTCAAAAGATGGAAATAGCCTTCAATGAATATATATAAAACTTGAACTTGAAGTAGTTGTTACAATTAATAAAGTTTAATTTTACAAAGAAATCAACTTAAAATTTTAATTTTGCAGAAAATTGTTCATTATATAGAGAATTTTAACATGATGCTCTGCAGCGATTAATATCAAAGCTCTCCAAAGGATAAATTCCCAATAGCTCAAAAAATCTTTTAATTTCAATAAATAAAAGAATGCTAATACAAAACGGGTATCTTTCTCACATTTAAAAATTATTTATATGATGACACTGAAAGTAAAAAGAGAAATATTAGAGACCCCAGAAAAATTAATAGAGGCATTTCCTATTTCCAAATAGTAAATAAATCTGAAAATTCTCATACAGATTACATAGACGAGCTTCAAACCGATCGAAACTCTTTTCATAAATTTATATTTAAAGTATTGGGATTATTAATCAGCTAGCAGCGACATTTTTGTTACTTCACTACTCATATTGACTTTCTTACTTAATTCAAGACCAAATGAAAATACTGATATTGCCACCTTAAATTCTATTATGATTGATTAATAAACTAATGCAGACAATGCTTTAAGCTATTATCTATTTGACATTGCGCTAAGCCCCAAGCAATCATCAGAATTAGAATTGTTTTTGATGACCTAAAGGCCAAATTAAATTTTTATTGGGTCAACTTCAGGAGAAATGGTCTCTGACGTCGTTGGAATTGGTGACTCCACAGTTCTAAGTGCTAATGCATATGCCTTTTTAATGGCAACCAATGAAACAGACGATGATGGGTTCATTCAGATGGTCTCATTGGATTTGCATTTGACGATTTGGGGCAAGGATATCCTTCATTAATGACAGTGTTGCAAACCCAAAATAAAATCCAAACAAGGACTTTTGCATTTTTCTTAAATTATGAAGGAAGTTCACCACAGTCAAACCTTATGATTGATGGGTATGATCTCGTAAAATACTCTAATCAGACTACTTTTACTTATGTCAACCTAATCAACACAAATCCTCCTGATTTTTGGGAAATTACTTTTGCTCAGACCATGCTAGGAACACAAATTCTTGACATTGCTGTTAATGGAATTATTGATACAGGGACAAGCTTCATATATGCTCCTACAAAGGATGTGACTGCAATAACTGCATACCTTACAAGTTCTACCTCTTTTGGATGCAAGTATGAGAATGATGCTGGAACTGTCATCTGCAATAAAGTTTCTTCGGAACTCCCAATCATCTATTTCCAAACAACAGGAATTACTTTGGAATTAGCTCCAACAGACTACCTGTATAAAGTCAAGGGAAAATATGCATTGATTATTTTCGAAAATGATGAAGATAATTGGCTTTTGGGAGATTCGTTTATTAGAAGATACTATATTAATTTTGATATGGATAACCAAGGTTAGGTTTCACTTACTCTAATGCAAAGATGAGTGATGACAGTGGAGTCTATCTGTCTTTGATTGGGCTTGGATTAGTATTTCTCAGCTTTTAATTAACGAAAAGTTCAAAAATAGGACTAAAATTAATAAGAAATAAATTATTTATTAAAATTAAAAGAATCTTAGTGTTTTAAATTACTTTAATATTAATATTAATTGTTATAATTTATAATTTTTTATTACTTAGAGTGATGGAATTGATTAGTAAAATAAAATTATATTAATTATCTTCTAGGTGTTTCCATTTATTCTGCTGTAATATCTTCTTCTATTTCCTCAGCGAGATCTATTGCTGCTGCAGCATCTGCTTCTGCTTCTCCACTATCAACATATTCATAAGCGTCTTCTGCTATTTGTTCAATTGCTTCGTCAAGTGCATCATCAAATTTTTTAGCATCTTGAGCTGCTTCTCCAGATTCTATGTACTCCTCAATAACTGCCTCAATTTCTGCTACATCTGATTTTGCTTCTCCTGATGAAATATAGGCTTTAGCATCGGCTTCTGCTGCCTCAAAATCAGCTTCGGCTTCTCCAGATTCAATATAACTTTCAACTGCAGCTAAAGCTTCCTGAATATCACTTTCAGCTTCATTTGATTCGATGTATTCTTCAACAATAGCTTTAAGTTCAGAGTAGCTATAAATTTCTTCTTCTGTTTGAATGAAAGTGGTGTTTAATTCACTTGCGTGTAAAACTACTTCTTCAATTGCCCCTGCAACTGCTTCTTCAACCATCTGTGCTGCTTCAGTTGTATGTAAAATTACTTGTCCAATGGCCTCTTCAACTGCCCCTTCAATTGCTCCATTAAACATATGTACTGCTTCAGTTGCGTGAAAAACTACTTCTTCAACGGCCCCTTCAATTTTTTCTTCGATCATATGTCCTGCCTCTTGAGCACCTGAAACTATTTCTTCAGTTGTTTCACCAATGTCTGTGGCTACCTCTCGGATAGTTGCAGATATTTCTTTTGGAGAGGGTGGTGCTCTATCAGAATCTTGTTGTAAGAACATAGGCTTAAACATATCATTTCTGATTCCAAACGCAGTCAGGCTGAGTATGAGTAAGAAAACGATTTTCATTTGTATTTATTATAATCGCTAGATTTCTCTTAGCCGTTTTATCCATAAAAATATGGCAGAGTTGCGGAAGATACATGCAAAAAAGCACACTTTTGCATAAAATTTTGCATTAGATATAAGACACAAATTGAAATATTTGACAGTAAGAATTTGGATAAGTCTCAGCGATTTTATCAGCTGTAAATAAATCATTTTAAAAAATAATTAATTTTAGTTAAGAATTTACTGATGAACTAAAGTTTTAAGCAAAATAATAATTTTAGGAAGCTGATATCTGCCTTATTATGGAAATTGCTGAGATTTGAAGATTTATTTAAAATTGCGATGATGGGATTTGAAAGGCTTAATTTTATAAAAACGGCTAACTTTTTATGTTTGAGTTATGAAAGACTTTATAAAATAATGAAATTAAAAGGATAACTGCAAGAGCTCTGAAGAAAAAGCTTATTTGAGGCTTATATGATAAGAGAGGAGAGGATTGTAGATGGAAAGGAGCAATTTAAAAGAAAAGAAAATTTTTTGATTATGAAGAGGCAGAATATAAAACTAAAAAGGAAGAAATCAAAAAGCAAAAACAGATAGAAGAAGAATTAGCTCTGATGCATATTTAATTATATCCGAATTTTTTTTTACTAACTTAGATATTTAGCAGCACGAATTAAGAAACTCTTTCTTATGCAGCAACTATTCACAGAAGGGAAAATTATGTATTTATTAGGATAAATTAATGCAAAAGTAATTGGATTGCCAGAATCCAAAGTTCCAGGATAAAACAAAGAGTGAGCACTCCAAAGGCGCAACCCCTTTTATTAAGATCAGTTGAATTGAGTTGAAAATTTAACAATTTAGCTTGGCTTTCTTTTTTAAACTAGTGTAAGTCAACAAATTTCTGATGTATGAATAAAATAATTATGAAAACAGATCAGCAACTTATATAAAAATGACTGCAGATCATGCTTATTAGAAGCTATTAATAGGAGGGAAATTTACTTTTAAAAATTATCAAAAATGGAACAACTTGGAGACTTCAATGCTTTGTATAATTCAGAAAAAGAGAAAAATTTATTACTTGAAAATAAATCTAACCGCATGTATAAAAATAATGCAAAAGCATACCAATGAGATTGATTCTCTTAAAAAAAATTTAGAGCATTTAGCGCAAATAATTAAAGAAAAAGTTAGGGAGATTAAATGGCTTTATGAAGAGCTGGGAAGATTGGGAATCTCTGAAACAATTTCTAATTATTTAAAAATTGAAAAATCAAGTAAAATTTAATTTATTGAAAAGAATATTTCTACGTCTGATGAAGGTCAGATTAATTTGTTATCAAAAGTAAAAGGTTAATACAGATATTAGAGTCAAAGAAATAGAGAGAAATTTTATAAGAACTTTTCAATTATATGAAAACAAGATTCCTGCTTCTGATTCTCTAATAAAGCAGGTTTCTTATCAAAATTCTGCACTCTGCCTTATTTGTGAAGTTAATAATAAAGCGAGTTTATTTGTGTATAACACTGAAGAAGAAAAATTAGAAAACGAAAAGGTTCTGGATACCTCCATAAAATTGAGCGAATATACATGTATAGCGAAACTTCCAGATAATGAATTATTCTGTTTTGGTAATTTCCCAGCTTCTGGAATTACCCTAATCATTGATAGAAAATTGAGAGTCCAAGTTTTGCCATCTGGAACTGCTTGTTCTTGGTCATCAGCTATTTATTTCAACGGAAACATCTACTGCTTTGGAGGATCAGATTATGAATGTAGACATTTAACCCTATCAGAAAGATTTAATTTAGAGCAAAATCGATGAATAAAATTATGCCCAATGCCAAATAATGATACCTATTGTCATAGTTTAGTATTTAATGAAAATATTTTGATTGCTGGAAAACTTTCATGGAGTATATTCAACTGCGACTAACTCTTTCTCGATAATTCCTTACAATTTTGAATATTTTGCAGCTAAGATCTTGATAAATGTAGGAAGGCTGTATTTGATTGAGAGCGGTAAGGGGAAGGTCTATGAAAGCGAGTTTGGGAATGAGTACGTTTGGATGCCAATAGGAAAATCAACAATCAATTATCATCCAACTCAAATATGTTGCTCATATAATAAAGGAGAAATTTATATAGGATGCAGTTCAAAACCCAATTACTTCAAGTTTAACCTGATTAGCAAAGTGATGACTAAGCTCTAACTTTGGTGCTCATTAACATTGACTAATATTTTATTATAACAATGATTAAAAAATATGTAGGAAAATAATATTATTTGCCCGGAACATCATACAGATTGATTCTCTGAAAAAAAATTAGAGCATTCAGCATAAATCATTAAAACAAAAGATAATGAGATTAAATGGCTCTATGAGGAGCTTGGAAGATTGGGCATCTCTGAAACATTTTCTAATCAGTTAAAAAACGAAAAACCAAGACTTTGATTCATCGCTAAGCCAAGATGTTTCTCTTTACTTTATTAGAGAGGTTAATAATAAAACGGGTCTATTTGTGTATAACACTGAAGAGGAAAAAGCAGAAAGCGTAAAGCTGCTAGATACTTCCATAAAATTGAGCAGCACAACTTCTAAATAATGAATTTTTCTGTTTTGGTAATTTACCAGTTTCTGGAACTGCTTGCTATTGGCCATCTGCTATCTTTTATGAGTTGAATTTAATGAGAAAGTGATAGATTCTATAATAAAATAATTCAACACCAAGTGTATATGCTCGAATAGAAATGTCTACTGCTTTGGAGGATCAGATTTTCAAAATAGGAATTTAACTCTATCAGAAAAATTTAATTTAGATGAAAACAGGTGGATTAAATTATGCCCAATGCCAAGCACTGATAACTGTTACAACAGTTTAGTACTTAATCAAAATATTTTGATTGCTGGAAAATGTTCGTGTGCGAAGTTGATAGGAAGGGAAGAATTTTTTCAGTCAAAATCGAGCTGTTAATGACAGTGAAACTCTAATTTAATTTAATTCATTGATATCCATCCAAGTCAAATCTACTAGACAGATCTAAAATAGTATAATTTTCATCTCATCCTCCAAAGCAATAAACATTGTTGTTAAAATAGATACTAATTTTATATTCTAGAATATAATTATAATAATTATCAATAGCTCAACAGATTATATTATTATACACCATTCATTACGAATGAAAACACTTCTGCTGATTGTCGTATATAATTTTAATAGTAAATAAGTGATGATATAGAAAAAGATGCTTTCTAAGCAGTGCCTGCTCTACAATTTATTGCATCGCTTAAACTGTCAAATTTTTATATTCCAACTAAATACATTAAGAATATTTAAACAAGTCTTATTCTAAAAAACTATTTTAAGGTAAATTAATCATAAATTTTTCATTCAAATTAAATTTGTAATAATTGATATTATTATTTGCATAGCAAGCATTATATATTCATCCTTTATTATATATACAATAAATTTGGTCAGAATCAGCGCCAATTATTGCGTTTGCTATTTGATTTCAATCATATTCATCTTTACTTTCATAGATCTTTCCTATAGAGTTCTCAATCAAATATAGCTTTCCTCTATTTATTAAAATCTTTATTTTACTATAGCCAAACTCGTATGGAATTTCTGAGAAAGAGTCAATATCAATAGAATAGAGCCAAATATTATTTAGTCATCCTGATATCAATATATTTCCTTTAAATATCACGCTATGGCAACAAAGATCAGCTTTTGGCATTGGAGTTAGTTTAAATCATTGATTTCTATCCAAATCAAATCTACTAGATACTGTTAAATAGTCAAATACATTTCTTCCTCCAAAGCAATAAACACTTCTATTGAAGTAGATAGCTGAGGAATATCCACAAGGCGGTCCAGATGGTAATGAACGAGCTTTATAATTAATGTCAATTATGCAGGAAGTTCCAGTAATAGGATATCCACTGCCAAAGCAGAATAGCTCTGCATTTGGAAGCTGAGCAATGCATGTGCTATGGTCAAATTTCCCTGAAATTTCCAATACTTCTGTATTCGTTCTTTCACTTTCAGTGTTGTAAATAGTCAAAATAGTTCGCCTGTCATCTTCAGTAATAAGATAAAGCGATGTGATGTGATGGTAAATGCTGACATATTCATAATAAGCTTGGCTGAGTGATGGAAAAGAAATTGAACTCTGGTTTTCATATCTATAGCAAGTTTTCCTGAAATCTCGCTCTGTTTCTGGATCATTATTTGCTTTGCTTAAAATTGAAGATATTTTGGCTTTTAAGTCTTGAAGAGTTAATAATTGGTTTGAATTATTTTGATTGAGATCATTTTCAGCTTGTTTTTCTTCATTAATGAAATTTTCAGAGGAAGAATTGAGTTGGAAATTTAGCAATTTAGCTTGATAAATTGCTTCGACGCCCATTTATAATTTTTAAAAGTTAGCAAAGTATTTACTTTTAGCTAAAATGCTTAACTATATCTCTTTAAATTTTTAAGTTTTATTATGAGTAAACATTTTATCATAGGTGCCAGAAAATTATTAAAATAGTAGACTTTGTTATTATGCCATAAATTTAAGTATAAAAAAGATGAGAATCTTATTGGAAATAGAGGTTTTAAGATTTAAGTGCCACAACTAATAAAATAATATATGAGCTTACATAAGCTTTATTGTTGGAAATAAATCCTCAAGAATATTAAATAAACCTTATTTATAGAAGCCTATTTAAAATTATCTTGCTCATATATTTTTTATTCAAATTTGTAGTATAGATATATATCATTTCATAGCATCCAATATTTACTTATATTATGTATATAAATAAAGAATGATGGATATGATATTGAAGAATTTATTGAATTAACGAAAAGGGAATTGTTATGAATAGCTCTTCAGCTTGTCAAAAAAGCAAGATCTATATCGCAATAAAAATCCATTATATATAATTTTTCATATGAATATCCTCCACTATAACTTTCAAAATCTCTATCAAATTCCTTTTTTTAGAACATACATAATAAGTGGACAACAATAATCTCAGACCCATTTTTTGTGTCAAAATTTAGACTTATAACTCTTAAGAAAAGAAAATATTCATTGAATGTCTACCCTTTCCTAGGTGAGAACAAAAAATATTTTTTTAAAAAATTTGATGTACATCTTTTGAAATCATTCATACTAGTGCCGATATGAACATTAGAAGATACAATAGATTTTTGTAATTATATTTAAGAGGGCTTAACTACATTCCTATCGGAAAACAAATCCATATCATTTCTGAGATAAAGGTCAATATCATGCGGCTTCTATACTTAATTTCTGAAAGCTGATGACGCTCTATATTTGAGTGATATAAGATTTTCTTCAGAGTTTCATGTATTTGAATACTAGATTAACTAAATTTTTTCAATTCATTCAGCTCTCTAAAAATATAGACTCGATGTTATATAGCAGATTAGATTCTAATATTCTATTTAAAAATTTTCACAAAGCATGTAGAGGTCTTTAGTAGATGTGGTAGAAAAATCATAAAATTGAAATCTTCTCAATTGAAACATTTTTTTTTATGGCTTCACTAAATGGATCATCATCATTCTTCTTTTTTTAATTCTTGGATTTCCCATATCTCCAATTTCTAATTGAGGAGTATTGCTATCTTCAGTTGTATCAAGCAGCCATTCAAAAAAACCTTTATCATATTTATTAATCTTCTAATATAAAGAATCTGAAAGATTATTTCCATTTCTTAAAGAAGTAGATTGGAAAAGCTTAACAGCAAAGAGTCTGAATTTATTGAAATGCTATGGCTTGAAATAGCTATATATAATGAAAATAATCTTTGTTACTTATTACAGAATTATATGAAGGCAATTTAATGATTGGCATATCCATTAGGGCTAGAGGATATAATTATTATAACAAAGAAGAGTTAAAATGCTTATTTGACGTTCTTCTGTAAGGGCTTATTGCTTTAAAAGATAATGGGTATTATCACGACAATCTAAAGCATTTTATTAAATAAAAATTCCCAGCTTAAAATAAGTGGCTTTATAACTCCAAAACATAAAATCGAAAGCTGCTGTGCTTTTCCTAATTATAAATTGCAGTTGCTCAAAGCGGCTCTAATTATTTTTCTCAAGAAAAATTAAAAGGAAAGAAAAATCATATGGTATTGAAAGATCTAACGTTTATTCTTTAGGTCTTGTAGTTTTACAAATGTGTGCCTCGAGTCTTTGGACTTCTGAAATCGATAATATTATTTGTCTACTTTACAGGCAATTGAACCGGTTTGACTTGGTCAATTGCTGCAAAAATGCTGCTTAAATGCTTGGGTTGAAGACCAAGCTTCAAAGAGATACACTATAAATTGCAGAAATACATCACTTTGATGAAAAAATCCAAAATTCTATTAATATGGTTTATGAAATTTGGATAGTTGAGCTGCCCAATTAAATAAGTGGAATCCTATTAAAGGGGTATTAGATGCTAAATAAAAAGTGAATAAATGCCAAACGCGGTTATAGCCCTGGATTAAGTAGCCCTTCTACTTATGCCTTATATATTCATTTATGATATGATATGAGGTGTCCAATTTAAGGCCACATATCTAACAAAGAACTGATAACTTCTTATTTCATAATTTTTACACAGATTCCACACCATTTAATACTGTTTCTCTTTTGCTAGTTTTTCTGCATTTAAATGCATTCATTCCCTAAGGTAACCAGTTCTAGAATAAATGATTTCCTCTTTCACCCAATACATCATCAGCCATTTCGCCATTTTTTTTCTCTCTTCAAGACTCATTGTAGGTAAACCATCAACTTCCTATTCACTTTCTTGAGTACGCATTTCTTGTTCTTATCTTCAATTAATCCATTAAATGCATAGTTTTCATCTTCGTTCTCATCTCTATTTTTAGCAGTTATCACGTTTGAATGAATCTGGACAAGACTCCATTTCAGTACCTCCTCAATTGAAGCCCATCATATGAGTATCGCTCAGACGTTTTTATCAAATTCTTTGACATCATTTCCCTTTTGTTTAGGAAATTTACGAACCATTAAAGAAATATATCAAAGTTATTTCAATTTAATAAATTAAAGACAATTAAAATTATAGATAATATGAACATCATGCGATGCTTTAAGCCAAGTTGTCAGAGTGAAGCTGAATACTCATGCAATTGCTCATCTCCTGAAACTTATTCGTGCAGTAAACACTTATCAAAGCATCACAGATCGAGCAGTAGGACTCATACTTTTAACTCAATATTTTTAGAGCCAGTTGAGGGAGTAAAGGAATCAATTCTTAGATATATTGCAGAAGAAATGACTAAAAATGATGCAATAAAATTCAAACTCGTAGCTTCTTTTGCCAAAACTCTTTGCAATTATGAAAATACTTTAAAACAACTTTTAAAAGAAATAGACTTTGGCTCCACAAAATTCAGTGGCCACTTCCAAAAGGTTTGACAAGTGCAAAAACTTTCGAAATTGGAAGATGATCCAGTTTTAAATTTATTGAGTTTGGATCCCCATGAAGCCGTTGAGAAAGCTAAAGTAATTTTCCAAGCAAATAAAGACATAAAAGATGAAGCAGAAATGCTCTGCCATATAAACATTGAAATCGATAGAATATTAAAGAAGTTTAATAAAGAAAAGCTCCTTATCCCCTCAAGGCATACTTTTAAAATAAAAATAAATCTTGAATCGCCAGGTAAAACTGTGCCACTTGAAATTAGAGAAAGAGGTGAAGACCAAGCCCTAAGCAAATATAAAGAAGCTATCAAAATAAACCCAAGCAATGATAATGCATACAACGGAATAGGAACTATCTTATATAATGAAAAGAGTTATGAAGAAGCAATAAAATATTTCAACGATGCAATTAGGGTCAATCCAAATAAAGCAGTCTATTATAGAAGTAAAGGAAATGCTCTTTATTTTTTAAATAGAAAAGAAGAAGCTATGGAATGCTTTGAAGAGGCTTTTAGAATTGATCCAACCTATGATGCTGCTTGTAGTGATATTGGAGATATTTTTTACGACAAAAAGAAATACGAAAAAGCACTAGAATATTATAGTATTGCAATCAAAATCGATCCAAAATCAGCAATTTACTATAACAATAAAGGAAATGCTCTTTATGATTTAAGCAGAAGAGAAGAATCTATGGAATGCTATAAAGAAGCTATTAAAGTTGATCCACATGAAGATTACGCATATAATGGCATAGGAATTATCTTATATAATGAAAAGAGTTATGAAGAAGCAATAAAATATTATAGCGATGCAATCAGAATCAATCCAAATTTAGCAATTTATTATAGAAATAAAGGAAATGCTTTTTATGCTTTAAATAGAAAAGAAGAAGCTTTGGAATGCTTTCGAGAGGCTGTAAGAATTGATAAAGAGTTTGATGCAGCATACAGCGACATAGGAGATATCTTTTACGATAAAAAGAAATATGATGAAGCAGTAGTATATTATAGCATTGCAATTAGAATAAATCCAAATTCAGCAGTTTACCCTAGAAATAAAGAAAACGCTCTTGAAGCATTAAACAGGAGAGAAGAAGCTTAGAAATGCTTTTATGAAGCTGCTAAGCAGGAACACTTTAAGTTAATTAATATTAAAATAGTAACAAATAATTATTTATATCGTTAAAAATTATAATCATAGCTTGAATCCATTTTACTTTTAATATTTTAAAAATGATGTTGAATGGCTCATTTATTATTGGCTTGTATTTGCTTCCAACAATACTCATTACTATTCACTTTCATAAATTAGCATATATCAGCTATTACTTCAATTAAACAAAATCTATATGTGTTTATTAGAATCTTTGCTTATCATTAGAAAATACACATAAGGGATTATCGAGAAGGGTTCGATCTCTACTAAATAAAGCAAAATTGCCTATATTTATTTCCAGAATCAAAATTTTACCATTAAATAATATAATATTGCTACAGTAATGAGCTTTGGGCAACAAAGTATTTTTAAATAGGATTTTCATCCAAGTCAAATCTAATGATAAAGTTAAGGCATTACGATTATTTTATACTCCAAAACAATATGCATTTTGAACATTATAATCCTTGTCAATCAGTGCAAGGCCATAAATATGATTATTCTTATCAAAGCAGAATAATTCGGTCTCTCAAAGTTTAGCAATTTGTGTGCCCCTCTAATGCTACTGGATTCGCTAGCATTTTTATGTCTTCTTTTTATTTTCTACGTTGAAACGATAAATTACCATTATTTATTTTTTACTCTCGTAGAGACTTGTAATTTATTTTTGCTGATAGTTAAGTGTTTCTAATTTTGATTTTCTTAATGTTTTTATTTTAATCCCACATACTAACTATTCGTCCTTTACAAATTTCCTAGATTTTTTTCTTACTTAAAAGGTCAGATATACTAGATTTTTTTAGCCTTGCTGCAAGTATACTGCTTGCATTCTATATAGTAAAATTTGAGAATATACTGAGGCTAGAGATGATAGAATGATCAGAGTATCTCTTCCTCTTCTGCATGAGAAAATCCGATTCCTTGTACTAATATGGGTGAACACACTATTATTTCTTGCATTCTTTCAGAAGAGGAAAGGAGAAGATACATTAAATGACGACATGAATGAACCGTCTGTGTTATTTTCCAATTGAGGTTGGTTCCTTGATAAGAATGCAGGCAGATCTTATGGCTGTATTGAAAGGCCCCGGGGCGCTACAATATATCCAATATTTTATCTCCAGCTTTGATGCTATCTTCGATTTTCCAGGATGCTGAATCCAAATATATGATAAAAAATGCGTGAGCTTGAGTTTTTTCATAAGGGCTTCATATATCATTCAAGTCCAACACATAAATTGATAGAAGCCACTAATCTGAAATTAAATAATACTAAATAAGCCTTAATTTGATGAAATATATTTTAAAGTAACTTGCTCATGAGTTTTTCATTCAAATCAAATTTGTAGAATTTGATATTATTATTATTATTATTAATTTATTTTAACGCTGCTGGTGCAGCATTTCTCTCGTTTTAAATCAATAAAATCACAAAAAATCCCAAAATCCCAAAAACCAAAAAACCAAAAATCTCAACAGTCTCAGGAAACTCAAAAATCCCTTTTTTCCTGAATTTTTTGATGCAAAACCGATTGGAACATTCCTCATCCCAAATCGGCCAACTAAAAATTCCTTCAGCATCATCAGGTTCACCTTCAAAAACTCAACTTCAAAAATTTCACCTTCAAGAACTCCAAATTAATCTCCATGTCTACTGCACAATCTCCAATACAAGATCTGCTGTTGATGCACCACCTATTCGAGCCTCCGAAATAGGCCACCAGTAGCAGGACATATCTTCACAGTTTCACAGAGTCTCCGTCACCTTCACTTTCACTTGGTTCTTTTCCTCTTTTTTGGCGCGAAAAGCGCCTATTAAATAAAAATTTAGAATTTGATATTATAACATCCAATAAGCCCTAGATCTTTTTAAAATAGAATTTAGTATTATTATTGGCTAGTCCTTTTTTTTCAAAAAGAGCCATTTTGAAAAAAGAAAATTGGATAATAATTAAATTATTTTATGTTAAAAAAAGTATAAATTCTAATAAAATTTAAATCTGTAACGTTTAAAAGCATTTCAATTTATTATCCTAAGAGGCAGCATATATATAATTCTCTATTATATAATCAGGCTGATTGTAAATACCAATAGTCTAATACTGAGTTTCCTATTATTTTCTAATCATATCCATCTTCACTTTGATAGATCCTTCATTTATTACTCTCAATCATATAGAATCTCTCAGAATTTATCAAAATTTTTATTTTATTCTTTCAAAAGAAGTGTGAATTGTTCAAAAATTATAAAAGATCTATAGAGAATATTGTAAAAGATACCTATTTTCATACCAGAAATCAATATGTTTCTATTAAACATTACACTATGGCAAATTAAATCAATTTTAGACAATGGAGCTAATTTAATTCATCGATTTCTATCAAAGTCAAATATAATAGACAGACTACTATAAACTATTGGTCTAAATCCAAAGTAATAGATGATTCGATTGAAATAAATATAGCATTTTAATCGAATAGATACTCCTGGACGAAATATGAGTCAATCCTATAACATCCAATATCGATCCAAAGGTCATGGCTGATGAGTAGAGTACCCTGAAGGCTTTCATTGGATTTGCATTTGACGATTTGGGGCAAGGATATCCTTCATTAATGACAGTGTTACAAATCCAAAATAAAATCCGAACAAGGACTTTTGCATTTTTCTTAAATTATGAAGGAAACTTACCACAGTCAAACCTTATAATTGATGAGTATGATCTCGTAAAGTACTCTAATCAACATAAATCCTCCTGATTTTTGGGAAATTACTTTTGCTCAAACCATGCTAGGAACACAAGTCCTTGGCATTGCTGTTAATGGAATTATTGATACAGGAACAAGCTTCATATATGCTCCTACAAAGGATGTGACTGCGATAACTGCATACCTTACAAGTTCTACCTCTTTTGGATGCAAGTATGAGAATGATGCTGGAACTGTCATATGCAATAAATTTTCTTCAGAACTCCCAAGCATCTATTTCCAAGCAACAGGAATTACCTTGGAATTAGCTCCAACAGACTACCTATATAAAGTCAAGGGAAAATATGCATTGATTATTTTCGAAAATGATGAAGAAAATTGGCTTTTGGGAGATTCGTTTATTAGGAGATACTATATTAATTTTGATATGGATAACCAAAGGTTAGGCTTCGCTTACTCTAATGCAAAGATGAGTGATGACAGTGGAGTCTATCTGTCTTTGATTGGGCTTGGATTAGTATTTCTCAGCTTTTAATTAACGAAAAGTTCAAAAATAAGACTAATAAGAAATAAATTATTTATTAAAATTAAAAGAATCTTAGTGTTTTGAATTACTTTAATATTAATATTAATTGTCATAATTTATAATTTTTTATTATTTAGAGTGATGGAATTGATTAATAAAATAAAATTATATTAATTATCTTCTAGGTGTTTCCATTTATTCTGCTGTAATTTCTTCTACTTGTAAAACTGCTTCTTCAACTGCCCCTGCAACTACTTCTTCAACCATCTGTGCTGCTTCAGTTGAGTGTAAAACTACTTCTCCAGCTACCTCTTCAACTGCCCCTTCAACTGCTCCATTAAACATATGTACTGCTTCAACTGTGTGAGCAACTGCTTCTTCAACTGCCACTTCAACTTGTTCTTCAATCGCATGTTTTGTCTCCAAAGCATCTGAAGCTATTTCTTGAGTTTTTTCAGTAATGTCTGTGGCTACCTCACCGAGAGCTGCAGATATTTCACTAGGAGAGGGTGGTCCTGAAGCAGTATCTGAGCTATCACTATCTGAGCTATCACTATCTGAGCTATCAGTATCTGAGCTATCAGTATCTGAGGAATCAGTATCTTGTTGTAAGAACATAGGCTTAAACATATCATTTCTCATTCCAAATGCAGTCAGGCTGAGTATGAGTAAGAAAACGATTTTCATTTCTATTTTTTATAATCGCTAGATTTCTCTTAGCCGTTTTATCCATAAAAATATGGCAGAGTTACGGAAGATACATGCGAAAAAGCACACTTTTGCATAAAATTTTGCATTAGATATAAGACACAAATTGAAATATTTGACTATAAGAATTTGGATAAGTCTCAGCGATTTTATCAGCTGTAAATAAATCATTCTAAAAAATAATTAATTTTAGTTAAGAATTTACTGATGAACTAAAGTTTTAAGCAAAATAATAATTTTAGGAAGCTGATATCTGCCTTATTATGGAAATTGCTGAGATTTGAAGATTTATTTAAAATTGCGATGATGAGATTTAAAAGGCTTAATTTTATAAAAACGGCTAACTTTTTATGTTTGAGTTATGAAAGGCTTTATAAAATAATGAAATTAAAAAGATAATTGCGAGAGCTCTGAAGAAAAAGCTTATTTGAGGCTTATATGATAAGAGAGAAGAGGATTACAGATGGAAAGGAGAAATTTAAAAGAAAAGAAAATTTTTGTTTATTAAGAGGTAGAATATAAAACTAAAAAGTAAGAAATCAAAAAGCAAAAACAGATAGAAGAAGAATTAGCTTGAGGCATATTTAATTATATCCGAATTTTTTATACTAACTTAGATATTCAGCAGCACGAATTAAGAAACTCTTTCTTATGCAGCGACTATTCACAGAAAGGGAAAATTCTGTATTTATTAGGATAAATTAATGAAAAAGTAATTGGATTGCCAGAATCCAAAGTTCCAGGATAAAACAAAATGTGAGCACTCCAAAGGCGCAACCCCTTTTATTAAGATCAGTTGAATTGAATTGAAAATTTAACAATTTAGCTTGACTTTCTTTTTTAAGCTCCATTTATAAATTTTAACTAGCTGATGATGCTAATGCTCAGTTAATGTTGTTTGTCTTGCTATGAAATTAATGACAATATAGTGTAAGTCAACAAATTTCTGATATATGAATAAAATAATTATGAAAACAGATCAGCAACTTAAATAAAAATGACTGCAGATCATGCTTATTAGAAGCTATTAATAGGAAAGAAATTTAATTTTAAAAATTATCAAAAATGGAACAACTTGAAGACTTCAATGCTTTGTATAATTCAGAAAAAGAAAAAAATTTATTACTTGAAAGAAAGCTAACTGCATGTATAAAAATAATGCAAAAGCATACCAAAGAGATTGAATCTCTTAAAAAAATTTAGAGTATTCAACGCAAATAATTAAAGAAAAAGATAGGGAGATTAAATGGCTTTATGAAAAGCTGGGAAGATTGGGAATCTCTGAAACAATTTCTAATTATTTAAAAATTGAAAAATCAAGTAAAACTCAATTTATTGAAAAGAATATTTCTACGCCTGATGAAGGTCAGATTAATTTGTTATCAAAAGTTAAAGGTTATGATTAAGATATTAGAGTCAAAGAAATAGAGAGAAATTTTATAAGAATTTGTTCTTAAATGTTCATAAAGCATTAAAATCGATTATCTATGCTAATACAGAATTATCAAAAATACTAAAGAAACAAAAGAATTGAGCTAGATGATTTTATTTTATAAAAAGATAAATGTCAAAAATATATTTGACCAAGCCTAAAAATTAGAAAATGGAGCATTAGTCCTTAGCAATGACAGATTGCTTACTTTTCAACTCAATTAATCTTGCTATAATGCAACAAAACAAATCCAAAGTCAAATAGACTAAGAAAATCAATTATTATTCTACTTAAGGCATTCGAGCTAAAACATCTGAAATTTTAAACTCAGCAAATAACTCCCCAGAAATAGAGAAAGATTTTAAGGAAACTTGCTAATTATATAAAAGCCAAAATCTTATTTTTGATTTATCGTTAATCCAAGCTTACCAAGAATACATCAAAATTTATCACTAGATCACATATCTTTACCTTGAAGAGGTAACTTTTTTGATAATTAATAACACTGAAAGTGGTAAAAAAGAAATTAAAAAATAGAAAGTAAATCATTAGACGAAGGCATATGCATTGTCAAGCTTCCAATTAACGAATCATTATGTTTTGGTAGTGAAACATATTCAGACGAAGCACTAATAATAGATGCTGATCATAGAGTCCAATTACTACCATTTGGAAAGCCTTCAGGTTACTCATCAGCTATGACCTTTGGATTAAATTTGGATTATATAGGATTGGCTAATAGTTTATAGTAATCTGTCTATTATATTTTACTTTGATAGAAATCGATGAATTAAATTAGCTCCAATGTCTAAAACTTATTTAATTTGCTATAGTGGAATATTTAATGGAAACATATTGATTTCAGGTATGAAAATAGGTATCTTTTACAATATTCTCTATAGATCTTTATAATTTTGAACAATTCAAAGAATAAAATAAAAATTTTGATAAATTCTCAGAGATTGTATATGATTGAGAGTAATAAATGAAGGATCTATCAATGTGAAGATGGATATGCTCGGAAAATAATAGGAAACCCAATATTAGACTGTTGGTATTTGCAATCAACCTTCTTGTATAATAAAGGAGGAATATATATGCATGCTGCCTCTTAGGATAATAAATTGAAATGCTTTAAAATGTTATAGATTTAAATTTTATTAGAATTTATACTTCTTTTAACACAAAATAATTTAATTATTATCCAATTTTCTTTTTTCAAAATGGCTTTTTTTGAAAAAAATAGGACAAACCAATAATACTAAATTCTATTTATAAAATGATTTAGGGCTTATTGGATGTTATAATATCAAATTCTACAAATTTGATTTGAATGAAAAACTCATGAGGAGTTACTTTAAAAATATTTCATTAAATTAAGTCTTATTTAATATTATTTAGTTTCAAATTAGCGGCTTCTATCAATTTATGTGTTGGGTTCGAATGATATATGAAGCTCTTATGAAAAAAAAAAACTCAAGCTCATGCATTTTTTATTATATATTTGGATTCGGCATCCTGGAAAATCGAAGATAGCATCAGAGCCAGAAATAAAATATTGGATATATTGTAACGCACCGGGGCCTTTCGATACAGCCATAAGATCTGCCTGCATTCTTATCAAGGAATCAACCTCAATTTTGGAGAATAACATAGACGGTTTATTCACGTCGTCATTTTTATATCTTCTCTCTTCCTCTTATGTAAGAAAGCAAGAAATAATAGTGTGTTCACCCACATGAGTACAAAAGGAATTGGACTTTCTCATGTAAAAGAGAAATTTTGATCATTCTATAATCTCTAGCTTCAGTATATCCTCAAATTTTACTATATAGAATGCAAGTAGAATACTTGCAGCAAGGCTAAAAAAATCTAGTATATCTGGCCTTTTAAGTAAGAGAAAATCTGAGAAACTTGTAAAGGCTCTACGAGAGTAAAAAATAAGTTTATAGCATAGATGGCACTGAAGATATAGCTTCATTTTTGCCTTTTTATCATAATTTTACCAATTAATAGTTAATAAAATCATTTAGTCTTTCAATACATATTAAATGGTGTGACGAATCAACTCACCCCTTCCTTTTGACATTATTAAATAAAACAAAAGCTATTGAATTAAAAATAAAAGAAAGTCGAACAGTTTTGTTGAGAGGATTGCAAATGTGCAACCATCTTTTTGCTATCCAAACTAAAGTTGTAATATTCATTCAGATCTCTGCACCCAATATAAATTTTCCCCTTATTATTTGAGCAATAAACTTGCCATGGACAAATTTCACTGATTGCTGATACAGCTACGATTTTCCATGCTGTATCATCTTCAATTTCACTTTCATAAATAAATCCGCCACATTCAATCAAATACAACTTGACTGCATTTACCATTATTTTCCTTTTCCTTTCTGCAAATTCAAAAGGAATTGTTGTGAAAGAATTCCCGAAAATAGAATATCTCAAAAGATGTCGATTTTCACTTCCAGATACTAAAATATTTTTCTTAAAAATCAAAGAATGGCAGCAGCAATCTGGATTTGGTAATGGGCTTAATTTAACTCATTTATTTTTGTTCATATCAAATCTTTCTGATAAGGCTAAAGGTGTTTTCTTGTCATTTCACCCTCCAAAACAATAAATATTTCTATTAAAATAGATAGCTGATGAGTAGCAGCAAGGTGTTCCTGATGGCATCATATGAATTCGAAAATTTTTGTCAATTGTCAGTGAAATTCCAGAAGATGGGTAACATTTGCCAAAACAGAATAATTTTCCATCAGGAAGCTGTGCTATGCATGTGCCAGAGTCTAATTGATCAGGAATATTCAGGGCTTTTATGTCTTCTATTTCATTTTCCGTGTCAAAAATAAGCAAATTTGTAATTTTGTTTATACCTTTTTCAATAAGATAAAGTGATTTTTTTTGAACTCCTGCATCAAAATTGTCTTGATAAAGATATTGTGAGTCAGAAATTGGGAGGATTTCACTTTCATATAATGAGCAAACACTGATAGAATCTTGCTCTATTTCTGAGTTAAAAGTCTCGCTTAATGCTGCAGATTTAATTTCATTTATTTGAACCTCTGGGCTTCATTTTTTAAAATTCAATTGCTTTTTGTTAAAATTTGGAACTTTGAGAATATCTGTGATACTGCTGGAGAGTTGGGAATTTCTTGAGGCTACTTCCCATTTTGTTTTTTGCTCAATTTCTTGTTTCCATTCTTCAAAATCTCTTTTACTCTTTTTATTCTCCGCTATTAGGCTAGAAACAGAGTCTTTAAGATTTTCTACATAATTATTAGTCGATTTGATAATTATATCATGCTTTTCAAGAGTTTTTTCTAGGCCAGACAGCTTATTTTCTAAAATTTTTTCGAATTTGTTTTTGATAAAAGCTTCGATTATTTTTTCGATTTCTTCAGTCAGACCGCAAAATAAATTGATATTTCTATATGAATTTGGTTTGCATGATAGCATTGATTTAATTTTCTCAATAGCTTCATTAGGGTGTAAAGCTAATAACTTTAGCAGAGGATCCTGCTCCAGTTTTGATAGCTTTTTAGCCTCAGAAATCTTTTCAAAGCAACTTTTAATTTCTGCTGATTCAGAGTCTAGCGTTTTTAAGAAATTCTCAAAGCTGTCTTCAGAGCTGTTAAGGTGTTGTCCAAAGGATGCAGTGATATTTTCCCTTGATTTCTCATTTTCAGACAGTTGGCTTGCGAGGAATTCTAGAATTGCTTTTTGTGTCCCTTCATATGGGTTTAGAAAAACAGACTCGACGCTATGATCCCTATTGGGCAATTCACAATGTTCCATTAAGTGCAGTTTGCATAAGTAAGTCTCAGGAGTGGTACATTGGCATCCATACTCAGCTTCAAGTTCACAGTCTGGCTCAGAGCATTGTTTTGGATTCATATTTAAGATTTATGCATAAAATTTTAGTCAAAATATAACATATAAAAATGGAGTTTATGTAATAATTCTGCCATATAATGAGAGTTTTCATAAAATCTATTAAATTATAAGCAATAAAATTTCAGTTTAATTATAAAATTATCCTTTATACCCCACCCTTGGCAAATCAACTTCGTCAATTTCACGAAACTTAAAGCCAAACTCGCCTTTATCAATTTTGACTCCTAATATCTTATAAATAATTAAAGGAACCACATTGCCTAATGAAAACCCTCCAAAATACCCTGTAATTCCTACAGCAAAAGCTAAAAATATTCCATCCAAAAATAGAGAAAACAAAAAAGCGCAGCCTAAGATTATCCCAGCACAAACCCCTGCAATTCCTATAGAAATTGCAAAGTTTTTAATTGTAAATTTTGGTAGCCCTTTAATTTCCAACTTATAATATCCCAAGCTCAATCCTGCGACTATACAAATATAGCTAGTCTGCGTAAAATCACTTATCATCGGTTGCCCATCATGCAGCTTCCCTCCACATTTTTCACTATAATTTCTCCCCCACTCTTCATCCCAATAAGGCTTTCTAAAACAATACAGCAAACTCGCTGTCAAAAACATAATCCCCGCTAATCCATGAGTAGCATATACCACCTCTCTGCTAATCTTCCTTAATTTTTCATATGAATAAGGATGAGCTACAATCGAAATAAATAGCAGAGAATAAGAATATCCAAGCACGACTTGGGAATAAAAATGTGCCCCTAAATAATTTCTATTAAATCCTGTAATAAAAACAGCAAAAATAATTAGGCATATTTTTCATAGTTTTCTTTTAGAGGAATTAATCCAGATCGGCCCAATATAAAATAGAACGCAGCCAGCACTCAAGGCGTGGCCTGATGGGGTACCTCAATCTGTAGCACAGTCTAAGCCAGCAATATGAGAATATTTTCAATAAGGTCTTGGTTGGGCATACATAAGTTTTAGTAAAGTAGATAAAGCAGCTCCTGTTAAGCCAAAACTTAAAGTCAGAAAGCCTATGTGTCGATTAAAATTAAGGAATAAAATAACTCCAGTGCCTACATAAACTAGTTGTGTAATAAATCCAAATGCTTTAAATATGAATTCACTGAATGAGTTACGATCGGCTTGCAGTCATTCTATATAGTCTGCGCTGGAGTCTTCAAGCTGCTCTTGTATGATTATTTGTAAGAGTGTGCAGATTAGTGCGAAAATGCTTGTTACTATGATATTGAGGGTGCTTGGGTTAAGTTCCATACGCTTAAACTTAATATTAATTAATCTATCACTTTTTTTAGGGTCAAAAAATCGTCCGGAGATCGAATCAAACAATAAATTTTGTTCATAAGTAAAGAAAATTTGAGTGGCAGTTATATTGACTATTCCATAGGCATGATCAATAATAATAATAAATATTTATAACTATCAATATTTTTACAATAGAAAAATGCTTTTTATCCCTATTCATCAGGCACGATTTTAAAAACAGTAAACAAACACAAATAGACTTATAATCATTTAAAGCCCTGCTGTGGCTTTTCTTGAAAGTCTTTTGTAATAAGTTATTATTTAATTCTAACTTTAAGCCTTTGGATCAATTAAATAATCTCTCAAAGAGAATTAGTGTTAAGCTTTATTATTAAATATCTCATATAGAGTTCAAGTTGATTCAGAGTAAAGAAAAATTGATTTAGATAAAAGCTGATAAAAGAAATCTCTAGCTGTTATTAGCGGTATCTTATGAGGTCTAACGATTGTCTTGAATTCTACAAAGAGAAATCGAAGCCTTTTATTCTATTCAGTTATAATAACGCTATCAAAACCCAATAGCTTTGTAGAAAGAAGAAAAATGGTGATAGCATATATTAGGGATTAATTTATAGGGGAATGATAAAATCATAAAACCTTGAAAACAATTGTATATTTGGTGACCTTAACCATTCTTATCAAAATAAGGTGTATTTCAATATTAAATAAAAAATTCTATCATTTATAGTAATATTTGAGATGATTTTTATAAGCATAGGCTTCAATAATTGATTAAAGCAATAAAAAGCATAAATCTTAATTATAATTGAGAATAATTGATATAGATTAGTTATGGAGATTGGTTTTCATATTAGTTAGAATAGATCGCCCATTTGTTAGCGACTTCATATTTAGGTAATAATTATAGAAGGAATGGAAATACTTAGCATTACATCAATTTATGGCGATTATGTCATCAATGTTCCACAAACATCTGGCGACTTGGAAACTATAAAAGATAAGGTTGAAGAAATATCTGGTATTTCACCAAATGAGCAATGATATTATTACCAAGGGAAGGAAGTAAGAGAATATGATGCAATAAGGATGAATTTCCAAGAACCTCTTCAGCTTGTGCAAATTTTTCATATTTTTGTAGAAACTCTTACGATGAAAACAATTACTTTTTCTTGTCTCTCTAGGGAAGATACCATTAAAAATCTAAAGATAAAAATAAAGGATATAGAGGATATTCCTCTGGATCAGCAGCGCTTAATCTTTGCTGGTAAACAATTAGATGATGATAAAACTTTTAATTATTATAGAATTCCAAGTGATTCTACTCTTCATCTGGTACTTAGATTGAGAGGAGGAGGAGATTGACCGGGAATGCCAACAATAAACTTTAATGACTTGAGAAATCGAGAAGAAATTAAATTTAGCAAAACTGCTCCTCCATGGAGAATTGTCTCCCCAGGGATCTCATTTATTGGCCGATGTAAAAATCGGAATTGTGCGGCTTATCGTAAAAAAGTTATTAGCTGCCTTGGAAAAGGGGTATTTTCTATGAGTTCAGTTATCGCTTATTGCCCTATGAAAGATTGCAAAATGAATATTGATCCAGAAAATTGTGGGTTCTATAAGGCATGTTGACAATTTAGAGGTTTGACAGACAATAGAGAATGAATATCAGGCAAAGGAGATGCTCTTGGGGACAGTTTTACAACTTTTAAAGATGGAAATAGTATCATATGGAGAGAATTAAAATTTCAAGTAATATAATAAATGATGTTTTGAAAAGTGACAATTTAAATTTACATTTTAAATAAATCAGAAAATCTTTAAATTTATATAAAATAATTAAGCAAGAACTAATGAAAAATGTGTTATTGATGGCACAAACTTTTTATTTTTGTGAAAAATCAGCTCTCACCTGGCTTAAAAATACCGCTGATGCCTGAGAATGGAATGTAGAAATGTGTATATGCGTTAGTGGATTCTATTACATTATATTTTTGATGGGCAACGGATGCTGGATATCTAGATGATAGCTTTAATAATTTGATTGATTTTTTAGGAAGGATAAAATAAAGATGAAGAGATGTTGGAGTTAGAGGAAAGTGATGAAAATAGAAGAGAAAGAAATAGAGCTTGAGGTGAAAGAGAAAAGTCGAGCTTGGGCACCAAGTAAAGAGGGAGAAGTGTTGGATAGCAGAAAGCTGATATTGGCTGAACAGTCAGTCAACCGAGTGTCTTGCAAATTGAATGACAAAATAAAAGGAAAGTTTAAAAAGTAAAAATTTAAAAAAAGAAAGAAAGCAAATAATTCAAAAAATGCAAAAAAGGCCCAAAAGAGAAGAAAGAGTAGAGATTCAACAAAAAAAAAGTCAAAAGTGAGAAGAAATGCAGGAAATATTGAAAACTAGAGAAAAATTACGGTTAGCAAAAATATTGCTAGAGCTAAATTAGGAAAAGAAATAGCAAGGGGAGATAGAAACAGAGATAAGTTAAAATTAAAAAGCTTATACAAAGAATTTACTCGGGGGAATTATTACGTGAAATATCAAGAAGAGTGAGTTGAAGCTGAAGAAGGCAAATAATACGCCCAGTCAAAACTTGAAAGGAGAAGGAAAATCAATTGGGTACTTTTTTCAGCTATGGAAACAAATAAAGAAGATTTGAAATTTCTGAATATTTCAATAAATCAATAGGCTTCTGAAATTAGAAAGGGAAAAAATTCCTTTCAAACAGGAAATAAAATTGAATTGAATTTTAGTAGTTCTGCTCCTCTATGAAGAACTGTCTATCCAGGCATCTGCTTTATTGGCTTATGCAAAAATAGGAATTGTGCAGCTTATAATAGCTCTGTTGTTTCTTGCCTAGGATATGGAGTATTTTCTTTGGGTGCGATAGAGCCATGCTGCCCTATGGAGAATTGCAAGCAAGAAATTGAGCCTGATAATTGCGGGTTTTATCTTGCGGTCTGAAAATTTAGAGGCAGAACAAACAAGAGAGAATGAAAAGAAGGCCAAGGAAAGTCGGGACATTCTACGTTTACAACTTTTAAAGATGGAGAAAACACCCTGTGGAGAGAATTAAGATTTGAAGTGATTAATTACAAACCTTAATATTTGTAGATCCTAAATATCTGCATCATTGATGACCTCTGCTTCTGTTCCTGCTTCATGATACCTTACCTATCACACACCAGGCTCGTCATGGATTCAATTAGATAGCCCCTCGACTTCAGAATTGGATTTCGTCGACGAAGTGATAGAAAATCAATAAATTAAGCTTGATTCTTTTGAAGGAAATAAAAATTTTATGTTTTCAGAAAGTTTTTTATTTACTCCCACATAAATAAGGATATGCCACATTAGAATATAAATAGCAAAGAATAAGAATGTCCAAGCATGACTTGGGAATAAAAATGTGCCTCTAAATAATTTCTATTATATCCTGTAATGAAACAGCAAAAATAATTAGACATATTTTTCATAGTTTTCTTTTAGAGGAATTAATCCAGATCGGCCCAATATAAAATAGAACGCAGCCAGCACTCAAGGCATGGCCTGAGGGGGCTCCTCAGTCTGTGGCACAATCTAAGTCAGTAATATGAGAATATTTCAATAAGGTCTTAGCTGGGCTTATATAAGTTTCAGCAGAGCAGATAAAGCAGCTCCTATTATGCCAAGGCTTAAAGTCAGAAAGCCTAGGCGATCAAATGCTTTAAATATGAATTCACTGAAAGAATTACATCGGTTTTCAGTCATTCTATATAGTCTGCGCTGGAGTTTTCAAACTGCTCTTGGGTGATTATTTGTAAGAATACTTTTTTACCGCTGTTCATCAAGCATGATTTTTAAAACATTAAATGAGTACAAATAAGCTTATAATCAATTTGAAGGCAGACTTTAAGCGCTGCTGTGGCTATTTTTTGCTAACTTTTGGTATTAAATAATTATTTAAATTTAATTTTAAGCGTTTGGTTCAATTTACTTCTTTTAAATAAAACTCTCAAAGAGGATTATTAGATATGCTTTCTTATTCAAAATCTCATAAAGGATTCAAGTTGTTTCAGAGTAAAGAAAAACTCATTTAGCTAAATGCTTATAAAGGAAATTCTAAGCAATTATTAGCGCTGTCTTATAGTATCTTTTTTTTTGGATTTTAAAAAGAGAAATCGAAAACATTTATCCTATTCAGTTGATGATAGTGCTATCAATTCCTAATATTTTTGTAGAAAGAAGAAAAATGGTGATAGAGGATATTAAGGATTAATTTATATAAGCGAAAATAAAAGCATAAAGACTGGGAATAATTTTATAACTCGAAAATTCTTAATCTTTAGTGTATTTTATATATTACATAAAAATTTCTATCACATATAGTGATGTTTGAAGTAATTTTTATAGGCATAGGCTTCAAATGATTATAAAAATAGAAAGCATAAACCTAATTATAATTATGAATAATTTGATATCGTTACTCAGATTAGTTTTTTATATTAGGTCTAATAGATCTTTTTTTTCTTCATATTTAGCTAATAATTATAGAAATGGCAATGCTTTGCATTACATCGATTTATGATGATTATGTCATCAATGTTCCGGAAACATCTGGCTCAGTCGACTCTATAAAAGGCATGGTTGAGGAAATATCTGGTATCGCATCATCTCGGCAAGCTTATTACTACCAAGGTAAGGAAGTGTGGGAATATAATGCAATAGAGATGGATTTACTAGAGCCTCTTCAGCTTGTAGAAAAAGAGTATGAATTGCCAGTATTTTTTGCTGGGGCACAATTTTTTAATATTTTTGTTGAAACTGAAGGCAAAAAACTAAAAATAAATGTCTCGGATGAAATGACAATTGGAGATCTAAAGAAGATTTTACGTGATAAAGTTTTCATGCCATTACGAGAGCAGATATTATTATATGCGGGCGAATTAATAAGAGATGAAAGAACTCTTAAATCTTATGGTATTCAAAATAACTATAAACTTCAATTGGCTAAGAGAATGCGAGGGGGAATAGCGGGTACGTATAATATTTTACCAATAAAGTTTAATGACTTGAAAAACCAAATAGAAATAAAAATTGAATTTAGGAGAACTGCTCCCCAATGGAGAAATATCTCTAAAGGCATCTGCTTTTTTGGTCGATGCACAAATGAGAACTGTAGAGCTTATAATCAGGAAGTTGTTAGTAGCTGTAAAGAAGGAGTGATTGTTATGAGTAAATTTATTGCTCGCTGCCCTATGGAAGATTGCAAAAAGAAGATTATTCCAGAAAATTGTGGATTTTATGGCGCGAACTGAAAATTTAATGGTTTGACAGAAAATGAAGATGAATTTAAAGGCGAAGGACGAGCTCGTGATGGCGCTTTTACAACTTTTAAAGATGGAGATAACATCATATGAAGAGATTTAAGATTTCAAGTATGGCGTTATGACTAATGTTTTGAAAACAACGATTTAATTTTTTTAAAAATAAATCACCACTAAAAAATCTTTAATTTATATAGAATGAGGAAAGCGAAAATTAATAAAAATAAGTATTATTTTGCATGTGAACGATAATCTATTTTATATATAGACCTCTGGAATCTATGTGAATTAAATTTACGAATGATTTTGAGGAATGGAGCTTTTTGAACACCTTTTCTTTTAAATCCAAATCCATGCTTTATTTATCTTATCATTTGAAAGCAATTGTATCATGTGCTAAAATTAAGAATATAGCTACTTATTTGATATTTGCATATTTTTCAGTGTTATTAAATTAATAAAGCTGTAGCATTGGAATTTATAAGAAATTGAAAATTATATGAGTTTCTAATTGTAAGTAAATCAATAGAGCACAGTTCACACACAGGTAGTAACTGCAGAAACTCTGAGCTTGAGGAGGTTTGGCCATGACTCGCTCTTGAAATAAATATAATTCCTGATAATAAAAGAGTTGAACCACATGACCATAGACCACTAGAAGCATAGAGAAGTATGCTGTAGGATTCAACAAAAATCAAAGAGTGTACTTCTCCTTCTTTGATTTTTTTTCTCGTGTCTTAAATAAGGATACGCCACGAGAGAATATAAATAGCAAAGAATAAGAATACCCAAGCACGACTTTGGTATTAAAATGCACCCAAAATAATTGCTATTAAATCCTGTAATAAAAGCAGCAAAAAATAATTAGGCATATTTTTCATAGTTTTCTTTTAGAGGAATTAATCCGATCGGCCCAATATAAAATAGAACGCAGCCAGCACTAAAAGTATGACCTGAGGGGTTCCTCAGTCTGTGACACAATCTAAATCAGTAATATGAGAATTTTTCAATAAGTTCTTGGCTGGGTATATATAAGTTTCAGCTGAGCAGATAAAGCAGCTCCTATTATGCCAAAACTTAAAGTCAGGAAGCCTAGGTGATAATGTGTAATAAATTCAAATTCTTTAATATAAACTTATTGAATGAGTTACATCGGTTTGCAGTCATTCTATACAACAGGATATACTTTTTTACTGCTACTCATCAAGCATGAGTTTTAATACAGTAAACAAGCACAATAAGCTTATAATCAATTTTAAAGCAGACTCAAAGCATTTCTGTGGCTATTTCTTGCTAGCTTTTGGTATTAAATTATTATCTAAATTTAATTTTAAGCCTTTGGCTCAATTTACTTCTTCTTAATAAAACCTTCAAAGAGGATTATTAGATATGCTTTCTTATTAACAATACCATAAAGCGATCAAGTTGTTTCAGAGTAAAGAAAAACTTATTAAAATAAAAGCTTATAAAGGAAATTCTTAGCAATTATTATCGCAGTCCTATAATATATAACAGTCTTTTGAATTCTAAAAAGAGAAACCGATAACTTTATCCTATTCAGTTGATGATAGACTATCAATTCCTGATATTTTTGTAGAGAGAAGAAAAATGGTGATAGAGGATATTAAGGATTAATTTATAGGATCGAAAATAAAAGCATAAAGACTTGGAATAAATTTTATTTAACTCTTAATCCTCATCAGAATAATTTATTTCATATATTAAATAAAAAATTCTATCACATTAATGATGTTTGAGATGGTTTTTATATAGGCTTCAAATGATTATAAAAATAGAAAGCATAAACCTAATTATGAATAAATTGATATTGTTACTCAGATTAGTATTTCATATTAGGTCAAATAGATCTTTTTTTAGCGATTTCATATTTAGCTAATAATTATAGAAATGGAAATGCTTTGCATTTCATCGATTTATGATGATTATGTCATCAATGTTTCGGAAACATATGGCTCAGTCGACTCTATAAAAGGCATGGTTGAAGAAATATCTGGTATCGTATCATCTCGTCAAGCTTATTACTACCAAGGTAAGGAAGTATGGGAATATAATACAATCGAGATGGATTTACTAGAGCCTCTACAACTTGTAGAAAAAGAGTATGAATCGCCAGCTATTTTTGCTGGGGCACAACCTATTCGTTTTTTGGTTAAATATGAAGAAGAAACAATAACAATAGAGATCTCGGATGAAATGACCATCGGAGATCTAAAGAAGATTTTACGTGATAAATTTTTCATTCCATTGAGAGAGCAGAGATTATTTTCTAATAGCGAATATATAAAAGAGGATGAAAGAACTCTTAAATCTTATGGTATTAAAAATAGCTCTTGACTTGAGTTGGCTGAGTCTGCGCCAGGAGGAGGAGGACCGGGTACGTTACCAATAAATTTTAATAAGTTGACAAACCAAATAGAACTTGAATTCAGTGTATTTGCTCCTGAGTGGAGAAGAGTCTCTAAAGGCATCTGCTTTTTAGGTCGATGCACAAATGAGAATTGCAGAGCTTATAATCGAGAAGTTATTAGTTGCCATGGAGTAGGATTGTTTACTATGAGTAAATTTATTGCTCAGTGCCCTATGAAAGATTGCAAAAAGAATATTATTTCAGAAAATTGTGGGTTTTATGGTGTGAAATGAAAATTTGTTGGTGTGAAAGAAGATTTAGAAAAAATTCAAGGCGAAGGACGAGCTCGTGATGACGTTTTTACAACTTTTAAAGATGGAGATAACATTATATGGAGAGATTTAAGATTTCAAGTATGGCATTATGACTAATGTTTTGAAAACAACGATTTAATTTTTTTAAAATAAATCGCCACTCAAAAATCTTTAATTTATATAGTTTTATTATAGGAATCATGACGTAGGCAATTTTTAGATCCATACTAGAACTTAAGTATGGAAGGATAATTACTTTAGATGTCCTTTATGAATCTTCAATTTTATAATTAAAGCGCCTGATAATTGAAAAATTTGGAGAAAAAGCTGGAGCCCTGCATCTAGCACTTGCTGGTATAAATTTAGAGAATGCTCGGACTCTTAAAGATTATCATATGAGTGTATCTATAATTCATTTAAAATTGAAAATGATAGAGGGACGACCAGGTATGCCAGGAAGTTGGAAAATTAAATTAAATTGAATTTCAATGAAACTACTCCCAATGAAGAATTGTATATCCGCATCTACTTTTCAGCTTCTGCAAATAAGAATTGTACCGCTTATAATAAAGCTATTGACTGCTTTGGATATAAATTATTTTCTTTTGGTGCGGTCATACTGTATTGCCTATATAAGACTGCAAAAAGATAATTGAGCTTTATAATTGTGGTTTTATTTTGTAAACTGAAAATTTAGAGGTATGGAATGGAAATCAGATTAAGGAAAAGCAAGTTAAGATAGGTTTACAGCTTTTAAAAAGATGGAAATAGCCTTCAATGAAGATATATAAAACTTGAACTTGAAGTAGTTGTTACAATTAATAAAGTTTAGTTTTACAAAGAAATCAACTTAAAATTTTAATTTTGCAGAAAACTGTTCATTATATAGAATTTTAACATGATGCTCTGCAGGAATTAATATCAAAACTCTCCAAAAGATAAATTCCCAATTGTTCAAAAAATCTTTTAATTTCAATAAATAAAAGAATGCTAATACAAAACAAGTATCTTTCTCACATTTAAAAATTATTTATATGATGGCACTGAAAGTAAAGAGAGAAATATTAAAGACACCAGAAAATTAATAGAGGCATTTCCTATTTCCAAATAGTAAAGAAATCTGAAGATTCTCATACAGATTACATAGAATAGCTACAAACCGATCGAAACTCTTTTCATAAATTTATATTTAAAGCATTGGGATTATTAATCAGCTAGCAGTGACATTTTTGTTATTGTTGCTTCACTACTCATATTGACTTTCTTACTTAATTCAAGACCAAATGAAAATACTGATATTGCCTCCTTAAATTCTATTATGATTGATTAATAAACTAATGCAGACAATGCTTTAAGCTATTATCTATTTGACATTGCGCTCAGGCAGCTTCTAATAAAAAATATGGAAAATGTTTAATTATTTTGTAATTTTAATATTGCATTTATTAGAAATTACTACGGAATGCATTTTTATTCTCAATCTTTCTTGGGTATTCTTGTTCTTTGCAGTTTAATCCATTGGAGCTCATATTTTTTATATGAAAAGTGACGACATCAGGAAAAAACTAAAGTCTTTATATTAGCCTTTTTATTTTACTTTTCTTTTGCTTCTCATTATATTTATTTTAATTATAGTTAAAGCCTTAATATCTATTTTAATCAAATGCTATCTAATTGTCTTTGTGCTTCAAATTGATATTTTATTACAAAAAACCAAGAAATTTTTGCAATTCATAGCAATATTGTTTTAGTCTTATTTCAAATTGACAAATAAATAATAATCCCTCAAAATCAATCTTTAAATTATTTTTCGGGCCTTGAATAAATGGTGAATAAAATTATCCAAATATAAAAATATCGAAAATGGCTTGAAAGCCTTCAATTATGTTTGCAAATGAACCAGAACTTATTTTATCCTTATTTTTTCATTCTATTACTTTCAAGCATATTTTCCAAATTTAGTTGAAACTCAAAATCTGCATTATAACGTTTTTCTAAAATAATATCAATTTTTCTCTTCTCTCTTTTCTTATCTTTTCTTTACGTTTTTGCTTATTCAACGTTGCATCTCCTATCCTATTTATAGCAATTTTTCTTCTCTTTAAATTTTTTAGGCTTTTATCGTCATTTTCATCACCATTTCATTAAGTCTTAAATTTCGCCATAATAAAATGCAATTCCTCTATTTTATTCTCCCAGCAGTTTTTGCATCAATTTCGATTGATCTTAACTCACACTTTAAGTCGAATGAAGAGCATTGGGAGCATTTCCAAAATAGCATCGAAAAGAACGAGTTATTAGGAGATGGCACCTCTTCAATGCTAAAAGATGCAGACGATGTATTTGCTATTTAGACAATTTATTATGGAACTATTTCTATTGGCACTCCAGCTAAAAAATTCACCTGCCAATATGACACTGGTAGCACTACCTTGTGGGTAGTCAAAACAGGCTGCACAGAATGCCATAAATGTGATCAAACTTATAATCCTGCCAAGTCCTCAACTTTCAAAGATTTAGGCAAAACCATGGATATTCAATATGGGATTGGGTCAACTTCAGGAGAAATGGTCTCTGACGTCGTTGGAATTGGTGACTCCACAGTTCTAAGTGCTAGCGAATATGCCTTTTTAATGGCAACCAATGAAACAGACGATGATGGGTTCATTCCAGATGGTCTCATTGGATTTGCATTTGACGATTTGGGGCAAGGATATCCTTCATTAATGACAGTGTTACAAACCCAAAATAAAATCCAAAGTAGGACTTTTGCATTTTTCTTAAATTATGAAGGAAGCTCACCACAGTCAAACCTTATGATTGATGGGTATGATCTCGTAAAATACTCTAACCAGACTGCTTTTACTTATGTCAACCTAATCAATACAAATCCTCCTGATTTTTGGGAAATTACTTTTGCTCAAACTATGCTAGGAACACAAGTCCTTGACATTGCTGTTAATGGAATTATTGATACAGGGACAAGCTTCATATATGCTCCTACAAAGGATGTGACTGCGATAACTGCATACCTTACAAGTTCTACCTCTTTTGGATGCAAGTATGAGAATGATGCTGGAACTGTCATCTGCAATAAAGTTTCTTCAGAACTCCCAAGTATCTATTTCCAAGCAACAGGAATTACCTTGGAATTAGCTCCAACAGACTACCTGTATAAAGTCAAGGGAAAATATGCATTGATTATTTTCGAAAATGATGAAGAAAATTGGCTTTTGGGAGATTCGTTTATTAGGAGATACTATATTAATTTTGATATGGATAACCAAAGGTTAGGCTTCGCTTACTCTAATGCAAAGATGAGTGATGACAGTGGAGTCTATCTGTCTTTGATTGGGCTTGGATTAGTATTTCTCAGCTTTTAATTAACGAAAAGTTCAAAAATAAGACTAAAATTAATAAGAAATAAATTATTTATTAAGGTTAAAAGAATCTTATATTACTTTAATATTAATATATTTTTAGCATTAATTGTTATAATTTATAATTTTTTATTATTTAGAGTGATGGAATTGATTAATAAAATAAAATTATATTAATTACCTTCTAGGTGTTTCCATTTATTCTGCTGTAATTTCTTCTACGTGTAAAACTGCTTCATCAACTGCCTCTTCAACTGCTTCTTCAACCATATATGCTGCTTCAGTTGTATGTAAAACTACTTCTCCAACTACCTCTTCAACTGCCCCTTCAACTGCTCCATTAACCATATGTGCTGCTTCAACTGTGTGAGAAACTACTTCTTCAACTGCCCCTTCAACTTCTTCTTCAATCACATGTCCTGCCTCGACAGCATCTGAAACAAATTCTTCAGTTGTTTCAGCAATGTCTGTGGCTACCTCTTCGAGATGTGCAGATATTTCACTTGCAGAGAGTGATGCTGTATCAGTATCTGAGCTATCACTATCTGAGCTATCACTATCTGAGCTATCAGTATCTGAGGAATCAGTATCTGAGGAATCAGTATCTTGTTGTAAAAATATAGGCTTGAACAAATCATTTCTCATTCCAAACGCAGTCAGGCTGAGTATGAGTAAGAGCACGATTTTCATTGTATTTATTATAATCGCTAGATTTCTCTTAGCCGTTTTATCCATAAAAATATGGCAGAGTTGCGAAAGATACATGCAAAAAAGCACACTTTTGCATAAAATTTTGCATTAGATATAAGACACAAATTGAAATATTTGACTATAAGAATTTGGATAAGTCTCAGCGATTTTATCAGCTGTAAATAAATCATTTTAAAAAATAATTAATTTTAGTTAAGAATTTACTGATGAACTAAAGTTTTAAGCAAAATAATAATTTTAGAAAGCTGATATCTGCCTTATTATGGAAATTGCTGAGATTTGAAGATTTATTTGAAATTGCGATGATGGGATTTGAAAGGCTTAATTTTATAAAAACGGCTAACTTTTTATGTTTGAACTATGAAAGGCTTTATAAAATAATGAAATTAAAAGGATAATTGCGAGAGTTCTGAAGAAAAAGCTTATTAGAGGCTTATATGATAAGAGAGGAGAGGATTACAGATGGAAAGGAGAAATTTAAAAGAAAAGAAAATTATTGTTTATGAAGAGGCAGAATATAAAAACTAAAAAGGAAGAAATCAAAAAGCAAAAACAGATAGAAGAAGAATTAGCTTGAGGCATATTTAATTATATCCGATTTTTTATACTAACTTAGATATTCAGCAACACGAATTGAGAAACTCTTTCTTATGCAGCAACTATTCACAGAAAGGGAAAATTCTGTTTTTATTAGGATAAATTAATGCAAAAGTAATTGGATTGTCAGAATCCAAAGTTCCAGGATAAAACAAAGTGTGAGCACTCCAAAGGCGCAACACCTTTTATTAAGATCAGTTGAATTGAGTTGAAAATTTAACAATTTAGCTTGACTTTCTTTTTTAAACTCCATTTATAAATTTTACGAACTGATGATGCTAATGCTCAGTTAATTTTATTTATCTAGCTATTAAATTAATTGCAATATAGTGTAAGTTAACAAATTTCTGATATATGAATAAAATAATTATAAAATGAAAACAGATTAGCAACTTAAATAAAAAATGACTGCAAATTCCATTTCCAGTACCCTTTCTCCTCAATTGAAGCCCATCATGTGAGTATCGCCCAGATGATTTTATCAAATTCTTTGATATCATTTCCCTTTTGCTTAAGATCTTTTCTTTATCAGATTCTTTATATCATCCAATTCTTGCTACTAAATCCTGAACCATAAGGCAAAGCCACCTTGTGATTAAGTTTTTCTCTTAGGAAATTTACGAATCATTAAAAAATACATCAAAGTTAATATCAATTTAATAAATTAAAGGCAATTAAAATTATAGATAGTATGAACATCATGCGATGCTTTAAGCAAAGTTGTCAGAGTGAAGCTGAATACTCATGCTCTCCTGAAACTTATTCGTGCAGTAAACACTTATCAAAGCATCATAGATCGAGCAGTAGGACTCATACTTTTAACTTAATATTTTTAGAGCCACTCTTCATTTATTATTTTTTGCTTAAAAGTAACTTAATTTTATTTTGATTTAATCGATTATATTTTTCATCAGATTCTGAAGTGAGCAAAATCAGAAGAGCACTTAATGAAAATTCAGAAATGGGTGATAAGAGTTATGATTTTACTTGTGAACACTGATCGGATTTATCTTTATTTAGAATTTCAGATCATAGTCATGAAAATGATGTGATATCGTTTTCAATACAATTGTTAGAAAAGCCCTATTTTGGTATTGAAAGCCCTATTATTGATATTATTTTTCAAAATGAATCGTATAACCAATTTCCAATGAAGATAAGTCTATATTGATCTATTGGGCAGCTCATGGGCTTGGCATCTGAACTCATTGAATGTGGAGAAGATGAAATAATGCTATCATTTGACACAAAGAATATATGTTGAGATAAAAGAAATAGCCGAGTTCGAATTGAGGTATACGCGCTGGAAGTACAATTGTTATACACAAATTTCAGCAAACTATGGAAGCTTGTATCCTATGCTTGCTTTTAATAATTTGGACAATAAAATAGAGATTCAATTCAGTGAAAATCCTTTTAAATGAGATTTGCTCAAAAAGGAATTTCTTTTATTGGGATATGCAAAAATATTAATTGTGTAGCTTACAATGAATTTGTTGTAGACTCTATGGGCTTTGGAGTATTTACAATGAACTCATTGGATCCTCATTGCCCTATGGAAATTGCAGAGCTGCCATTGAATATGATATATGTGGCTTTTACATGGCAAAATGAAAATTCAATGGCTTAACAACTTCAAGAGAAAAGAAAACTGGAAGAGGAGAGACAAAAACGCAATGCTTTACGATTTTTAAAGAAGAAGGTATTATTCAATGGAGAGCATTAAAATTCGAGGTCGTTCCTTTATAATAATATATATTAACTAAGCTCAAAAGATTTGATATATTTTATAGAATTAAAAATAATTAAAAGCCAAACAGTTTTGTTTTGAGGTGTGAAAAAGCCACTGCTTTGATCCAGAAAAAGAGGAGAATGAAGGGTTTGCTTTTTTATGAGAGACAAAACTCTACTTCTGATCAGCAGCTAAGCCGGGTTAACAAGAATATTCCGAGGTTTACCATTAACAATACCTCTTTATCTTATTAGTATAATGAGGGAATCATATTGACTATTTATGACACTAAAAACCAAAGTTTGGAAAAAAATCAAAAGCATCAAGCATATTATCTAAGCGTATTCAATTATATTAAGCTTGAATTTTCATTTAAACACTAGATTTATGTGTAAAACAAGAAGTAAATACATTTATTCATTAATTCCCTAATTTAGATTGTTTTATCTTATGTGAGTTAATTTAATTTATAAATATAGTTATTAAACTAAACCCTTCATCTCAGATAATTGCCTTACAGTTGTGCCAAAGTAATTTTGATATGGATAACCAAAGGTTAGGCTTCGCTTACTCTAATGCAAAGATGAGTGATGACAGTGGAGTCTATCTGTCTTTGATTGGGCTTGGATTAGTATTTCTCAGCTTTTAATTAACGAAAAGTTCAAAAATAAGACTAAAATTAATAAGAAATAAATTATTTATTAAAATTAAAAGAATCTTATATTACTTTAATATTAATATATTTTTAGCATTAATTGCTATAATTTATAATTTTTTATTATTTAGAGTGATGGAATTGATTAATAAAATAAAATTATATTAATTACCTTCTAGGTGTTTCCATTTATTCTGCTGTAATATCTTCTACTGTTTGAATGAAAGCGGTGTTTAATTCAGATACGCGTGAGACTGCTTCATCAACTGCCTCTTCAACTGCTCCTTCAACCATTTGTGCTGCTTCAGTTGTGTGAACAACTACTTCTCCAACTACCTCTTCAACTGCTCCTTCAACTGCTCCATTAACCATATGTACTGCTTCAACTGTGTGAACAACTGCTTCTTCAACTGCCACTTCAACTTCTTCTTCAATCGCATGTTTTGTCTCCAAAGCATCTAAAGCTATTTCTTCAGTTGTTTCAGCAATGTCTGTGGCTACCTCTTTGAGAGCTGCAGATATTTCACTTGGAGCGCTATCTGAACTATCAGTATCTGAGCTATCACTATCTGAGCTATCAGTATCTGAGCTATCAGTATCTGAGGAATCAGTATCTGAGGAATCAGTATCTTGTTGTAAGAATATAGGCTTGAACAAATCATTTCTCATTCCAAATGCAGTCAGGCTGAGTATGAGTAAGAGCACGATTTTCATTGTATTTATTATAATCGCTAGATTTCTCTTAGCCGTTTTATCCATAAAAATATGGCAGAGTTGCGAAAGATACATGCAAAAAAGCACACTTTTGCATAAAATTTTGCATTAGATATAAGATACAAATTGAAATATTTGACAGTAAGAATTTGGATAAGTCTCAGCGATTTTATCAGCTGTAAATAAATTATTCTAAAAAATAATTAATTTTAGTTAAGAATTTACTGATGAACTAAAGTTTTAAGCAAAATAATAATTTTAGAAAGCTGATATCTGCCTTATTATGGAAATTGTTGAGATTCGACGATTTATTTGAAATTGCGATGATGGGATTTGAAAGGCTTAATTTTATAAAAACGGCTAATTTTTTATGTTTGAGTTATGAAAGGCTTTATAAAATAATGAAATTAAAAGGATAATTGCGAGAGCTCTGAAGAAAAAGCTTATTAGAGGTTTATATCATAAGAGAGGAGAGGATTACAGATTGAAAGGAGAAATTTAAAAGAAAAGAAAATTTTTTGATTATGAAGAGGCAGAATATCAACTAAAAAGGAAGAAATCGAAAAAACAAAACCAGATAAAAGAAGAATTAGCTTTGATGCATCAATAAAACCTATTATCAGCTCAATGGAAAGAAAGAAATGAAACATAAGTTGAAGGAAATAAATATTTCACCTCTTTTGAAAAGATTAAGTTTAAAACGCGAAGAAAAACTGAATTAATATTTGGAAAGTGATCAAATACCTTATTAAATTTTTAATTATTTAGCTTGGTGATATTATTTATTTATTTATGAAACATGAATAGGTTGTTCCAAGGAATACATTATTTTAAGAATATTTATATGAAATTTGGTATGAAAATGCTAAATATTCTTGATATTGCAAGCAAAACCTGTGAAAAAATTAATAACAATACATGTTAAAGTGATGACATCAAGACATTTATTTTATGAAGTTTGCATATTTTAATTTAAATATTTAATTAATTTCATTACTTATTAAGATTTTTTCAATTCTTAAGCTCACTTACCTCAAAGACCAAGCCTCATAACTTGCCATTATTTAGAGGAGAATGCTGAATTTTTGCAATTAAAGATAAAAATTCAGTATTTTATAAATTTTAAGATTATAAAATATATAGTAAAAGCAATTTCTTAAAATGATAGAATAATGCGTTTAAATATAAATTGAGAAAAAATTAATATGAATTATTTAGGAATTGAGGGTTTCAGTAGCTTGATGATAAGATTAGAAGGCTGCCTAACTAGATTTCTTACTGATTTCCTAACTTAGATTTTGAATCCTTCTTTAAGCTTGAATTTTATTATTTAAAGGCGCTTATTTTTAATTAAGAAAATTTCAAACCAAAAGTTGTATCATTTATCTGTAATTAATTGCACAGAGTAATAGTCAAGCAATATAAAAACCGAAAAATAAATTTAAATTAAAATTCTTACAATATTTCATCAGGATTTTCACTGGTATAAAATCGATAAATTTTGCTTGAACTTTTTTTCTCTTTTCTCTCCCCAATTTGTGCCAAGATTAATTTCTTTTCTGCTTCTGGAATTTCTTCAGACTCGTAAACTTCCATTAGCGAGCTTAAGGTAGGGTACTTATCAATAATCGATTTTGCTTTACTTTCAGAAATCCCAGGAATATTTATCAATTGAGCTGCCCACAAAGCTGAAGATCCAGACATATTATGATTTAGTGATAGTTTTCGAGACTGCAAATGAAAAACAGTAGGGAGTGGCCTATATGGTCCATTATTTAAGGTGTTAATAACCCTTTCTAAATAATCAGCAGTATCTCGGAAATTCTCAGTTTCTATACAATCGACCCCTTTTATCATCATTTGGGCTACTCATTCTGCATAAGTTTCATGGGTAAACCCTTTTCGCTGTGTAAATTGGACTGTTTCTAAGGCTTCTTTTAGCCCTTGCAGAACTAAAATTACTCGAATTTTATTTTTATAGTAAATTGACAAATAATCTTCCAGCAGCTCTTTTTCGTCACTAAAATCGCCTTCTAATAATATCGCAAGGACTTTTTTATTATTTAATAAAAATTCTTCGGAGTTTACCTTGGAAGAAATAGTGTGCCGATAGAATAAAATAGAATTTGGGTGATGTTTTTCAGAGGAAAATACGATATATGGGATATTTTTTCTGTTTAAATGAGCTATTAGGCTTGTGTTCTGAAAATATGTAGGAATGTAAAGACTAATTTCACATGTAAGCTGACTAGGGGCTTGGTATCCCATTTTAATTTTGTATATGAAAAGTATAAATTTCAGTATATACAAATACCTACCCTATTTGATTAAATATGCTCAAAGCTGTATTAAAGAACTTTGGGTCCTTAGTCAATACAAAGAAAACAGTCAAAGCCCCTGCAAAAAAACTCATAAACCCTTGGGAGCCAAAACCGCTACGTGCAAAGCCTTCTCAGTAACTTCAAAATAGAGTCAATGTTTACAGCCCATCTAAAATTCTTGAATTTGACGAAAGTGGAAGCCTCCTTGTGTACTCTTATGAGCCTTCATTTTCAAAAACAATGGGGAGGTTTTTAGGACGTCTCGCTACAACTATAGGAAGTTTTATTCTTTTAGTCAAGAATCCATGGCCATGTAATTGTCAAATAGAGTTAATCAAGAACCATTGTGTTTACCTGTATTCTTATTTTACGGTGTGTATAGTCTATGGAGAAATTGGGCGATTTTGGCTAATAAATCAATTACTATCCATGAAGTGAAGCTTAATAGAGATGGAATTCATATAGATATTGGATATTTAAGTTGGCTTGGAAGAAGAAGCAAAAAATACTATTATACAATGCCTATTAACTTACTAACTCCACCTATACAATACGAAGACTCTATAAGGTTAAAAGATGATTTATTTCCTACCGAAGTCTCCTATTTTGAAATCCCAGATAATGCTAAATACAGTCCCTGGGTAAAATACTACCAAGAAGAAAGGCACAAACTCTTCATTCCAAAAAACTACGAATTTATGGATAAAGAACTAATGGTGCAAATCATGAAAGGGAAATTTATTAATACCACAAATAAGTAACCTACTTCATAAATTTCTAATAAATTAAAGTAAAATAGGCCCTGTCCTTGATATTTTGCTTTCAATTATCCCAAAGACTGGAATAGTTGCACTACTTTGTAAAAATAAGAAAGGGTCATTCGGCAGCTGCCCATGCAATTTTAAGTCATTGTGAGACCTTAATTTCAGACTCATCAATAAATGGCTGGCTAAGTCGTTAATATCCTGCTTCCTTGTCAATATAAAAGGATTTGGGCCAGCGTCAAAGGTATAAGCTGCACGAATTCCTTGTGAATTAAACTCATGGATAAGCCTTTTTATTTCTTCACTTTTAGCATTCAGGTATTTCACATTAGCCGCCTCAATCACAGAATGCAGATCCTCGCTTTCCTCCATAGTAATTTTGGCTAAATTTTCAAAATCTTTGGCTTCTAAAGCTTTTTTTAAGTTTTCTATACGAATTGGGACTCTTTCATTGGCCCTTTCTAGCAGCATTTTTCTATTTAATTTCATTGCATTAGTGCTGGAAATTTTTTTCTTTTCTAAATCGGTTAAGATTACTAGTAGTCTTAACTCGTCCCAATGGGAATTTTCATAAAGCTGCCTTGCGACACTTTGTTCATGAGAATTTCCTGCACTCCATTCGACAATTCCGCCAAAAAAGCTTCTTGAAGCACTTCCAGAGCCAAGTCTTGCGATTCCTGATAATTCTTCCATACTAATATTCACCTTATATGCTTTTGCCAGTCCAAAGGTCAAAGCTGCCAGCCCAGAAGCTGAACTTGCCATTCCCGCGGCAGTCGGAAAATTATTGCTAGACTCGATTTTTATTTTTTTTTCTAAATTTTCTGGTTTTGTGAGAGATTTCAGCATGTTAATCACACGAGAAATTCTTCCTGTGATTTCAGCTGGCTCATTGTTCAGGATAAGCTGGGTTTTTTCATCATTTAATTCTATGGAAGTTTGTGTAAAAAATTGCTCAATGTCAACAGTCAAGCTTATTGAGGAGTTGAGAGGGAGGTTTATGTCTTCGTTGGACTTGCCCCAATACTTGATAAGCGCGATATTTGTAGGCGCTTTGACTGTATATTTTCCAAACGCTCTGCTGATGAAGTGTTTCATATTTTGATTTTTTTACATGATTACGTAAGCATGATGGAATTATTCTGATATGGAAAAATATTGGGATTGATGATAAGGAAAGCATAGATTAAGGAATAATATGAGGCTTATGATTTTTGAAATGCTAAATTAATATATTAATTTTTTTAAGAAATTTGAAAAATTTATGCAAAAATGTTATGATTTATGCTTTTTGTAGCCTTAATATTGATACTTAAAATATTTTGTTTTGAAATCTTAAAAGTTTATTAAGATCATTCTTTATGAAATATTATTTAAATTTATCATTTCCCTAATTTTTATTTTCATTAATTTTAATAATTTTATACCTTCTAACACTTATAAAATCAAGCTTAGAAAGGTCGTACAAATAATATAACTTTTTACATGAGAATTTTCAGTCAAGGGAAAACACATTAACTAATTATGCATTGTTAATTAAAATTGAGATTTTTCATCATTATTTCTCCTTATATAAGTTTCAATGCTATCCAGCGTAATCGGATTAAGCTTATGTGCATCATAAGCTGATGTCTGTGAATAAAGCACCCTCAGCAGTGTCCTCTTACACAAATCAACCCTCCCCACATCCAAAATATTCTGATTAAACATCAGCTGCGCCCACTGATTTCTAAAATTAATCTGATTAAACTGTTCAAGGGCGCATATCGAGCTTGCAATCGCGATTTCTAAAGCTTTGTACTGCGAAAGCTCATAATTCCCATAACAAACACAAGTAAAAGCATCAATTCTTTCATAAATTCTTGAAAAATCATTTTCAAGCCCTGTAAGTATAAAAAGCCTCCTCACCAGCTCTGAGGCTGTCGTTATATTAAGTCTCCATTCAAGTTTGTGTAAAATGAAGACTTCTGTCAACTGTACTTCATTAATTTTATATTGCTTTCCAGCATAGAATAACGCATCTGCCAATGTGAATTGCTTGTTTTCATTAAATTTGGTGGAAATCATTAATGCGACAACTCCAAGCAGCTGGATTACACTTTTCGCAGTTTTTACCTTGGAAAGAAATAAATCCATCAAAGATATAGCAAATTGGGTAGTTTCGAGGCGTAGGGATAGGTCTTGGGACAGCTTGAACATCCATTGGACAAGCTTGTCTCTCATGGAGGCTTGGATATCGTTGCCAGCAAGAAAGTCGCCGAGGGGTGGCTTTTCACGTTCTCTGGATAGAAGGAAGTTTAAGGAATCAATATTGTTTTCATATGCTTGATTATATTTTCTAGACATCTTCTATTATTTATTGAAGTTAAAAACGCATAAGGAGTCAACTAATTTTAAGAAAAATTTGAGAGAAATGCAAGAATATATATAAGAGAAAGTGAGAAAAAGGAAAGAGGAGGGATTATGGAAACAAAAAGAAATAGGACATAAAAGATGGGGAAGAAGAAGGACTAAGAAAGAATATAGAGAAATATAGTGAAATTCTGATTAAAGGAGTTTTTTCTGACTTATTCACCATTTTTTGCCATCACTTAAAAATTTTTTATGTGTTCTGATGCTAGCTTCATGTTAGTTTCAGATTATCTGATTATTTAAACTATCTCTATCTATACCTTATTTTTTAAAAATAGTATTGGCTTAAGAAATTCTTTTAAAATTGGCTAAAAATTCAAAAAATTACCTTTTTGTTTAATTAGATGACTATTCTATCAGAATTAATTTCTGTGGCCTCTGAAAATTGTAATCAATCTTGCTTCCAAATATAATTTTTTGTGGTCTCATAAATTAAGCTATTAGTGCTCTTTTCCTTTTAAGTTCCATTACCAAAATTCCATTTAAATTTTATTTAGAGCTCAGAAAGGGCTTTATATTTATTATCTTCAGTCAGATTTTTAGATTTATTTCCAAAATATAGACCACTTATAGATTCAGGATAAAAAAGAAAACCAATTATCACATGTCCAGCTACTAATCCTTTATGGAAAATATCAATGGTAATACCTTCTTGGCTAGCAGAAGTTATACTTTCAAATGGTAAAATTGCGCTTCCAATTTCTTTATCAATAGCTGAAGGAATTTTGTCCCACACTGCTATATAAATTGCGTTTTCTGATGTCACAGTAAAAATTAATTCTTCACTCCACGTTGGGCTTTTCCCTCCATCTTTACAATAGCTTGTTTTCTGTTCTTGTGAGCCACATTTAACCACAACATAAGGATCCATAGAAATTATTGATGTATCCCTAAACAATTTCGCAGACCGAGGCCGAACAATTAATTTTCCAGGACGCTCCATTTTTTTAATAAATTAATTAGCATTAAAATCCTGATTGAGAGATCTGCTGACCCACACCTGGCTGCCCCACACCTTGTTGTCCAGCTTGAAATTCTTCATTAAACACCAGATGAAGCCTGACTTGTCCGACGTTTCTCCCTTTATGAATTAAATCCACCCAATCTTCAAAATGTTTTGCATTAATAACAGTCTGCAATGGGAGTGTTGTGGCCCCGATTTCTTTATCTTTGGCTAAGGTTCTTTTATCCCACACAGAAATATTAATTTGGTCTTCGCCAGAAACAATGAAGTTTAGCTGCTCATCCCAGTTGGGTGTCTTACCGCCATTCCGACAATAGTTTGTTTTCTGTTCGTGAGCCCCAACTCTTATGACAACATATGGATCCATAGTCCCTGTGGCGGTGTCTTTGATCAGCTTGGCGCTGATTGGTCTTACGATTAAGCTTCCACGACGCAATTGCTGAGCCATTTTATATTTATAAATTATTGACCATTATTCATGAAAAATGGACATTTTGTTATCTGACAAAGAAAATTGAAAAAATGTTATGAGAATCATATTGAATTTTAAATTAAAGAAAATTTATAAAATATAGGTATATGTGAATTTTTAAATAATTCTAGTAAAAGAATAGATAATATTGCTTAAAATAAATTTATGAATTCCATGTAGATATAAATTATAAATTTTCTTCCTAAGTTTATACTTAAGCATTATTTAAAATCCAGAAATCCATATTTTAAATAAAAATGCTTTTAATTTTTGAAGAATTTTATAAAAAGCTAATATAATTTCTTATTATGACAACATCCCTTTAAAGGTTATTAATAAACTTTTATCAAGTAAATCCTCATTCTCTATAAAAATGACAAATATAATGGTAAATATGATCGTCATCTTTCTCTTGCTTGCGATCTTTCCTTCAATTGAAGCCTTAACTTGTCCTAAATACCAATGCAAGACAAAAGAGTATCCTTTCCCTGATCCTAGCACCTGCATGAACTATGACGAAGCAAATGGTATTTATTACGTCAACCCTTGCAATTATGGGTATTATTGCCCAGCCATGCTCGCTCAGAAATCTGCCAATTGCACAAGGCCGCTTCCTCCTCCGCCACATCAAAGATTGGCAGGTGAATCTTGTTTTTATGACGAAGACTGCTATTCAAATAGCACTTGCGTAAATGGGTATTGCAAAGGATATCTAGAAAATCACTCCTGCTCTGTCCATGCAGACTGTGACGTCGGCTTAAGATGCCACCAAAATACCTGTGTACCTCAAATTCCAGCTGGAGGAAAAGGCTGCAGCATAGACGACTCTGATTGTGTCAACAATGCAGGCTGTGATATAGTGAGCTCTATAGATCCCACAGTTAATACCTGCAGACCTTATTTTTCAATCAGCAATGAAGACCCTGTCAACCTTAACTGCACCATGGAAGGCGACGTTAATTATTTATGCAAATCTGGGTTCTGTATTGAATTAAACAAAGGAGATACCCCACAATGCTATGCAGCGCCTAAATCAAGCAAGCATATACCAACTTCTTGCACCGCAGACACTGACTGTGTCTCAAAAACAATTGGAAAACTTAATAGAACCTTCCAAAGAGACTGCTTATGCAGCTATACCAAAGACGGCAGTGGGGTATGTGACATTTTCCCTGGGGATTCCCCATATGTCAAATACTCTGAAATAATAAAATCCTGGACTAAAAGCAAAGGGATTTTGAAATGCAATACATATGCAAGGTTCAGTGAGAACTGTATGGATACTTGGTGGGAAAAAAAGAAAATTGATGAGCTGATGTATTATGATAACTATGTTTACATTTATTCAGTAATTCATGATGCTGAAGACTGCGTAATTCAGACTTATTTTCCAGCTTATTGGGAGGCGAAGAAACAATATGATAAAGAAAGCAATGCGAATGGACTGATAGTAGGAATTTTCTTGCTTTTAGGGTTAGCGTATTAAGATAATAAGAAGGAAAAATAAAATCTGATTTTTCATTTAATTATAAAAATTCAAAAAAAACATATGAAAGGAGAAAGCAAAAAGAACTTCAAAGGACTGTTTTCGCCGATAGAAATCATATCAACGAACCATTTATTGAGAACAGAGCATAATGAATGCAAAGTTAGGATGACGAGAATTTATTATTCACAGTGATTTAAATATATTTATATCATCCTTGCGGTTCTTGCCGCATTTTGCATTATATATACAGCAATTAACTGAGCTGAACAAGAAATAGATGGCTGGTTTATTGGTATTCAAGCGTTTCTATTAATTTTGGTGATCCTTGAAATTTTGTACCGTGTGCTTATGCTGGGATCGACTTTATTTTTCCAAGAAAAAGTCAATATAATAGACTCATTTCTATCCTTTACAAGCTGGATAATTGCGCTTGTGAGCTCGTCTCTTCATGATAAAGTAGGCTACAGTTTACAAATAATTTCAATGACTATATTAAGCTTGAGGTATTTAGTAACTTACATTAGGGTCATCAAATATGTAAAAAGTACCAAAAACACTGAAATAAGCATAATAGATTTAAATGACGTAAGCGAAGTCGAAGAAAACCAGTCAAACACAGAAATGAGGGTCCAACGCTCGATGCTTCCTATTACAAACCAGCAAGAAGCTTCACAAACCTTTGGAAATGGGATAAAATTCATGCCAGTGAGCTCAAATAAGTCAGAGATGTCGATTGAAGAACAATAAATAATTTGAATAAGAATTAATAAATATGAAATCAAATGACATGTGGCAGCATCCATTTGTTGATATCTTTAAGTTTATCAACATTAATGAATGAAGAGTTGCTAAAAAAGAAGGAGAAGTTTTAGAAGTTGTGGATAAAGCAATAGGAAAGAAAACATTTAGAATTTCAGGGGCTATTTCGGCCGCCAACTATATTCAAATTCCTAGACCAAAGTCACAGTTGAAGTCTTTGAGTCTTACTGGGAGGTTTTGCTATGTAGAGGTCCAGATTCCAAGGGATAAATTGTACTCAATGCATTTTGAATTTGTTTTGGAAAATAAAAACACAGGTGAAAAAGAAATTATGAGGATTTCACTAAGTAATTTATTCAAAGAAAGCAAAATAATCAGCTCTGGCCTTCAAATTGCCTGCCATTTATCAGATAAATGAACTATCATCCTCCTTGACATCAAGGCTTTGCTATGGCAGCATTTTGGCAATTTATATAGAAAATTCACATTAAAATCTTTCAATTTATGCTCATCAATGATAATCCGAGGAGTCTTTACATCAGATATTTTATATACCCAAAATAATTTGCCGAGAGATATGTCCTATAAGACAGACAGAAATAAGGCGTGAAATGAACTTTATGATTGGGTGGAATTTCCTAATGAAAATGAGAGGGAAATTATAGAGTTTGAAATGACTGAACAAGAGTCAGAATTTATGGAAATTGAGCATATCGAGACTGAAAAATCAGAGAAAAATGAAGAAATTAAGCAAAAGCAGGAAGGAATTATTGAGAAAAAAATAGTAGATGAAGGCAAAAAAAAGCTGGAAGAAACCCCGCAGAAATATGAAGGAGTGACCTTAAAATTTGAACAAAAAATAGCTAAAACTGACGAAAAACCTAAAAAATTCAATGTTCAATTCCACGACTACCCTGAATTCAAACCAAAAGAAGAAATTAAAGCCCAAGACAGCTTCCTTCGCCCAAAAAATGAAAAATCGCTTGACTCTTTTAACATCAGCAAAGACATGATCCCTACTAGCGAATATCAGCGCCGGAGCCCTTCAAAAGAGAGAGAATCCCTCGAGGTCAGCAAAGAGGATTTATCATTCAATTTAACAAAAACTCCATACAAATACGAAACCCCAGCTAGACGTGAAGAGCCAAAGCCTAAAGGCGTAATGCATCCAGACCCTATTATGTCTCTATCTTATATTATAGGCTTTTCAGGAAACAGGCCAAACACTGTAAAATGGTCGCGGCCGAAAAGCAATTTTTCATGCTACCCTCCAGAATTTATTCAAAATTCCCACAATAAATTTTTAATTTATCCATCAGGCTGCACTTTGGTATTTATGAACCCTATAACTAGAAAACAACAATTTTTCTTTGGCCATACAACACCTATTTCGTGTTTAGCTGTAAGTACTGATGGGACATTGGTGGCTACTGGCCAAGAGGGCATAAATCCATTAGTCTTGGTGTGGGAAATTAAAACACGTAGGGCTCCTACACAAATTGTCTTGCAGAAAACCCTTTCAGTGACTGCGGTTGATATAAGTTTTGATAGCAAAAATTTAGTAATAGCAAGTGTGGATAATTTAAAGAGAGACATTATTACTGTTTTTGATATTTCTAATATAAATCAAGAAATCAAAGGAAAGCAGGCTATAAATCAAGAAGTTAAAATTAAAGCAAGACAAGTGTCAAATTTCCATATAAATACCATAAAATTTTCTCCTATTGACTCTACACTCTTAATGTCCTGTGGAAAAGAAAATATCCGTCAGTGGAAAATCAATAAAGATCATTTAACAGGGACTATTGTGGTCTTAAAAGAGCATGCTCGAGGTGCTGAATTTTTAGATTTATCATTTGAAATTTTCAGCCCAGCTGAAACTGAACACCCTAAGCGTGTTTTTGTAGGCTCAAGTCAAGGTCTTTTATTCCAAGTCAACTATTTTACTTTAGAACTTGAAGGGATTTTGCAGCTTCATGACTCAGGAATCCAAAGCATTACAGTTGGCGAACAATTTTGTTGTATAGGCAGCCAAGATTGCTATTTGCGAGTCTGGCCGTTAGACTTTTCTGAATATTCTTTTGAAGTAAATAATGAGTCTACTATAATGGGGGTTGACATAAGCGCTGATAATCTACAAATAGCGTGTGGGACTGCTAATAGCACGCTAAGAGTTCTTGACGTGTCTAATAATATGAATAAGACTTTAATTTGGGGCCACAATTCGCAAATAGTCAATTTTGATATTCATCCTACCAATGGAACTTTAGTGACAGCTAGTATTGACTGTACAATTAGAGTGTGGAGCTTGGAAACCTTTGAGGAGCAGTATGAATTTACGTCTTCTGGAGATGTACCGATGAGCGTTTCTTATCATCCGGAAGAAAATTTCTTTGCTTGTGGGTTTGAAAGTGGGACAGTAAGGATTTTTGAGGTAGAATCAACAAAGGAAAGGGATGAATTTCTCCAGCATGACTGCAAGTGTATAAAAGTTGTTCACTCTGGGGATGGAAACTTGCTTCTATCAGCAAGTGAAGATGCTATGGTATGTTTATATGATGTCCGCCGTAAATATCAGCCTGTAAAATCAATTTTCCCCGAAATTCCAGGAGACCACGTTGATGTCTGTTTTTCTCACGATTCAAAGCATTTCGCTGTCTTAGGGACGCAAGGCTCTACCATTTTTATATGGGAATGCTCGACTTTTTCTCAAAAATTCCGAATAAATACCCTTGGTGCCATTATTCATAAGATCATATTTTCACCTAATGGTCAAGATATAATCGCTATAAATTCTGCCCAGGAATTTAGGGTCAGATATTATGGGCTTAACGGTTTTGAAGCAATTCCTATAAAAGAGCTTCAAGGGCTGCACCCTAACTCAGAAATTTTGTCATTTTCTATCTCAAGTAACAGCAAGTATTTAGTGACTGGTGGGACTGACAGAATTGTGAAAATTTGGGACTATTCGTCTAAGCCAAATTCTATATCAGGTCAAGCTTTTATTGGGCATTCTTTCAATATATCAAATATTGGCTGGAGTATTGATAGAAATTACTTGATCTCTAGTTCACAAGGGCCGGATGGGATTTTTATATGAAAATTTTTTGGGGATAAAACACCATTAGAGCTCCCGCCACCTCCACAAACAAAACCAGAAGCTGTCAAAATCATTGATGAAGAATCATATGATGATATAAGAGCTACTGTACAGCTTATACCAAAAATTGAAAATACAGACCAGCTAAGTCTATCTTATGAAAGAAGTGTAGGAAATTTGCCAAAAATTGAAGAGGAAGGGGTATACGTAGCAAAAAGACCTATAAGTACATCTCTTTTCCAGAAGAAAAACTCGCAAAGCAGCCTTAAAAAATAATTTCTTTAATTCAAAATCAGTCTTATTATTTTTACCAATCAGTTTTTCTTTAAATTGAGCTTAAAATTATTTTCTAATAATCAATGCACACACAATCCTCATTACCAAGCTTTCAAGTTAACTCAAAAAACGTCTTCAGTATCGATGGCCAACTGACTGACCGTACCCGCGAACTGCGCCGAGAAATCAAAGAAGTCCTTGATTTTGAATATGACCATCATGTAAAAGAAGCAAAAAGACACCGTTCATTATATTCGAATAAAGAGCAGACCAAGCTTAAAAGGGAGCTTGACAAACTGCTTGCAATAAATAAAGAAAAGAGAAGAAATTTGAAAAAACTTGTGATGGAGGCTAGATTATATGATCCCTTCATCAGTGATGTTTCTACGTTTAAAGCTATAAGCGGCAGTGGATATTTGACAGAAAGAGGCTCAGAGACATCAAGTGCCTTTGCGCCGTCACGAGAAGATATTTTGGAAAAAATTGACAGATATACGATAAAAATCGAAGAAAACGAGCAAGAAAAATTAAAAATCGAAAGTGTCCTTTCCAAAGAAAAAGCAGGGAATTTAATATGAAAAGAGCGAATTCAACAGCTCAGCGAAATGCATAGACGAGTGACCAAAAGTCATGAAATCTCAATGATTTCTAAACAAAATGCTATCAACAATCTCATTATAAGCCAAAATGAAGCGCTTTTATTTAAGCAAGAAATGGTGCGGCGTCAAGAAGAATACTTCCAAGTATACACAGAGCAGCGTAAACGTTACGACCATATCCAAGAAGACATCGACACCATCGTCGGAAGCATAAGTACTAACGCTATAAAGCAAGCTGAAAGAAGACGTGAAATCACCACAATGATCGATAAGCTTGAAAAACAATTAAAAAGACATGAAAAAGAATCAAAGGAAAAAGAAAGAATAGAAAACGCTTATCAATGTTTTCAAGAACAAATGGGTATAATAAACGAAGTATTAGAAAGATATGATAGAGACTGTTATGACTCTCTTGATGAGGAGGCACTCAATGGGATTATTGATATGTATAAGTTTTTAATATATCAAGAAACGTCGCTAAGCTCGAGATTTCAGCAGCTGACACTTGATTTTTTAGCACTGCAGAAAAGATATGAAGAGCTGGATAATGAGTTACAAATTTTGAAAATAAATAATGATGATTTTGGGATGTCTGAGAAAAATTTGCCTTATACTTTTAACCATGCGAAAATTGCTTTAGAAGACAACTTTACGTCAAATATAGATCATACAGAAGAATCAGAGCAGTTGATACTAAAAATATATTTGACTATTATGAATCTTGCCATTATCTCAATAAACTCATTGAAAATTCTAATAGAAAAATGCCCAAGATCAGGGCTTGATAAAGAAGGCGAATACACAGACGCTTTATCTATAATAGAAGAGCTCCAAAAAGGCTTTTTAAAGAAGCGAGAATCCACATACACAAAAACTCCAGTTTTGCCTAAAATATACAAAACTGATTTTTTCGACCAAATCCAGGAAAGCTTTTCTATAGAAAATTTTAAAAAAAATGTCGTTCCTTATCTTTCGTTAAAAAAAACAGAAATAATTTCTTCATATATAAAAGTCTTTAAAAACAGCGAAGACGGCACATTATTTGCAAATTTACTAAAAGACCAACCAATGATTTTATATTTTACGAACTCAAAAATCCTTGAAAATTATTTGAATGATAAAAATAATCAGCCTGATAAAGGGTCATTTCATGCATTTTTAGAAGTAGATGAGTTGGTTTCTACTAGCCATATGATTTATCAGCATCAATTAATGAGGCTATGCTCTGTTATTTCTCCTTTAATTTTACTTTTAAATGCAAGACGTGTAAATGAGTTAGAAGAGCTTGAACAATTATTATCAAAAATCCAAGAAAATAATATCGAACCAATAAAATCAGAAGAAACCCCTCAAATTCGCAGAGTAGCCAGAATTCCGACCATAGTAAAGGAAAAAAACACAAGACTGCTTCATATAGAAGACCCAGAAATTGAATCCCCAGGAATCTATAAAATCATAGAAATCCAAAAATCTCAAGAAAAACTAAACTCAAGGCTTACAGAACAAGAAGCTGCCATGAAAAGAATGAGAAATATTTTACCGTCCCCAATTTTAGAAAAAATCAATAAATCCAATAACTCAGACGAGAATGAAAAAAGATCCAGCTCAAAAATAATAAAAAAAAATTTTTCCACATTTTCGCCTCGAAATATTTTGCATGAAGTCCAAGATATAGAAAAAAAAATGAAACGTGTAAAATCGGCTGAAAAAAAGGTAGGAAATAGAAAAAATAATTTAATAGACATGCCACTACAGTTTAAATTTTATAGCAAACCTTGAGGTTTATTCCAAAAAGCTTTAAATAGCAGAGAAATGAGCAAAGACAATACAAGGCCTTCTACAAATCATAAAATATCAAGAACACCTAATTAGTTGTTAATATTTTACCTTAAATTAAGAAAAACGGGTGTTCTAAACATTGTGTAGCTGTAAATCGCTTTGTAGGGTCCCAGCATATCATTTTTTGAGCCAAATCAAAAGCTTCTTCAGCTTTTGGGCTTCTTTTAAATAAATGGACTCATTGGATTTTTCTCCCTATTTTTATTATTCTTTGTATCATTTTTGTATTAAGCTGAACACTTTTCGTAAGATTTTTCATATCAGTCGCTGTAGGAGGGCCAATAATATTTGCAATTTTAATAAATTGGTCAGCTTCAGTATCACCTCGAAAAATCGGGCAGCCTGTAAATAATTCAATAAAAACACATCCAGCAGCCCAAATATCAATTTCAGTACCATAATCAGTGTTTAAAAGAATTAATTCTGGAGCTCTATAATATCTGCTGACTATATAAGGCATATTTTTTCCAGTCACAAACTTTGCGCTTCCAAAGTCACATAATTTTACCTTGTAAAATTCATCGTTATCGTCAATAAGAATATTTTGAGGTTTTATGTCTCTGTGCATTATATTTTTACTGTGGAGATATTCCAAACCTTTTAAAAGCTGCCTCATTATTGATGTAATTTCAAGGTCGTTTAAAGGGTCATGACTCCATCTTTCTGCTAAAAATTGTGCAAGGTTCTTGGGCATACACTCGAAAACGAGATGTTGGATAAATTTATTGTCGTCTGTGACGGAATAAAAAATATCAAGGAGTTTTACACAGTTTGGGCAGTTTACAGTCTCTTTTAATATTGAAAACTCCCGAGAAACCATGCAGCCTGATTTTAAGGATCGTTTGATAGCGACACTTATATTATTTGTAGGGTCATAAGCTTTGTAAACGCAGCCAAAGCTGCCTTCTCCTATAAGAGATTCAAAGATGTAGCTAGGGTTAGAGTTGCTGATGTGGTCAGATATAGGTAAATATCCTCTTATCATTTAAAAATTCTAAACTAAAATATGATTGATTTTAGACATTTTAATTAAAAATGTGTTTTATTAATAATTAACCTCTTTTTTCAATCCTTTCCATAATTTCACCAAACTTTTTCTCCATACTTTCCATCAGTCTTTTTTCCAAAATTTCAAAATTCTTTTGCAGGTCATTTTCGTTATTAGCTTTGCTCCTTTCTACATACTCAATAATTTCTCCTTTTGAAGTTTTTATTTCTTCACTAGTCTCTTTTACTGCGTTTATTATTTCTTTCCTATATTTTTTTAATTTATCTGATTCTTCATCTATATCCCCAAAATTCGACTTGCAGACTTGTAGATATTTTAGCTTGCTTTTTCGTTTCCAAAACTGTATGGATTCACCTTCTACAATAATTTTAGCGAGCTCGCGCTGACCGATTGCGTCTTTTTCTTCTTGAACTCTGCCAAAGGTATCGAAAATGATTGATATTAAGAAATTAAGTAAAATCATTGAGTTAAGTATGGAAACTGCAATAACAATAATCCATTCTGAATCCGAGTATTCCCCATCTCCAAAATCTCCTAATGTGAACATATAGGCAGCTAATAAATAATCAAAAAATTCGCCTGATGTGTCAGAGTCTTCTATCGCATGCTCAAAAAACGCAAAAGCAAACGTAGAATATGCCAAAACAATGAAAAATGCTAGCATTTCTATAATAACAGTCTTAATCATATTAACCAAAAATCTTGTTTTATCGAATAATGCAAATAACCCTATCCCTCTAATCCACGAAAATAAGACTAATAAAACCAGCCAGCTTTTTGTATATTGATCATCAACTCCTTTAAACACAAACGAGCAGTATAAAGTACACATTATAAACCTTCACATATCAACGTTATTCATAACTGAAAACCAATAGCTAAATCCTGTTGTAATAATTTTATATATTTCAGGCAAAATTAAAATAAGGCTTCCTCCGAAAATTAATGAGGCATAAAATTTATCATTTTGAAAAGCAACTGCATAAGTACTTAAAAGCGCTAAATAGTGAATGTAAATAACAGCATGAAGATATAGGCTTCATCTCACCACTCTTCATTTTTCGCGTAAAATATGTTTCACTACTTCTGAGGTAAAAACTCGGTTATTTGGACATTGGATTAAACTGGAAATAAAATTCATGCTTTCTACTGACCCGTTTTCTAGTGAAAATCTTGTAGTGGATTGTTGGAAAATTATTGAAATGTCTTTATTTTTGTAATTTATTGGGAATTTATTTGGGGAAATTTCGATATATTTAGAATGAATAACAGCTGGAAGCTCAGTATAAGCATTACAAAACTTCGGCAGATTTTTATAGCTGCTTGTAGGTAGCATTGAGTCATAAAGTTTATTAATATTGCTAAACCCTCTCAAATTTATTTCCAATAGCGCATTTTCCAATAGGTACCCTGTATGAATATTCTCCCTTAAAGCTTTCCTTATATGATTAAGTATAATAATCGTGCAATCGTCATGCATAAGGTCTAATGAAATTGTCAATGGTGAATACCCATATTTTGACATAAATAATGGAGATCCATAATTTAAGGCTTCTAAAAGATGATCTTTCATATTATAATATGCATAAAAATGTAGCGCATTAATAAAATACGGAGTAATTAAATAGGAGTCCATTTCCAATTTGTGGGTTTTTGAAGTTTGCTCAGTAATGCTGACGAGGTATTTCATAAATTCTGGCTTGTGTTTTTCTTCACCTACGGATGATATGGAGACAGAGGATAAAGGGTTGCTGTGAATAAGCAAATGGTTGCTTTGGGCTGTGATCATGTATTTTTCTTTTTGCAATAAAATTATGGCTTTTGTGCTACTGTTTAATGACATGCTAGAAATTAATGTATAATCTCTTTGGCTCCAAATTTTTGCCATATTATCAGAGCTAAAGGTCATAAAATAGTCTTGATATTTGAAGTAAATATTCTTTACTTCAGCTCCCATTTCAATTTGAATTAACTTTTCTTTTGTTTTTGTGCTCCAAATGTTTAAGTTATTACCTGAGCCTGCATATAGTCTTTTGTGGTTTGGAGAAAGGGATAAGCATGTGATTGGGGATTTTCCTGGGAAAACGTAAAAATCATTTTCGTCTTCTAAACTCTCCATTAAAATTTTCCCATCTAAGCTCCCAGCATAGAAATATTTATTATCACTATCAATACTTGTAATTCCTAAACTCATCTTTTTTATGCATTTAATTTCAGATAAATCATTGAAATTAATAAGTTTCAGCTGCCCTAGAACGTTTCCTATGATCAAGATTTCGCTATTTGGACTAATATTCATAGCTGAAATTTCATGATTTTCTCTAATAGTAAGATTGTCGATTTCATATGAGTCAAGATTAATAATAAAAACTCGACAATCATCAGCTGCACAAACCAAGCAAGTCTCGTCTGGGCACATAATTATTGATGTAAAATTGCAATTGTAATCCACTTCTTTTACCATTGTTTTCTTAACTGAGTTCCAAAAAATGACAATTCCATTATCCTGAGCTGAAATAATTAAATCATTTTCTTTACTATAAAAAATATAATTTATTGTGCTTTTATGCCCATGCAGAACTTCTTCTTGAAGATCAGGGATTTTCGAGGTCAAAAATACCCTATCTTCAGCTGAAGAAATTATATAATTTTCGCTTTTCGAGACGTAAAAAGAAGTTATTGCCCCTTTATGATTTTCTAATGAAAATAATTTTTGGTCAAATAATCTCCAACATTTTACGAACCCATCTGAGCACCCAGCTACAATAAACTCATCATTCCTAATAAATTTCAAGCTTGATCCTATACATTCCATATCTATATAGAACTTCAGATCCCAAAACCCAGTATTCCAGATTTCAATTTTTCCTGCATTTCCAGCACTTGCTAAATATTTAAAATTTTCAGCAAATTTCACTGCATAAATTTCTTGATTAATTTCACTTTGTAAAGAAAAAGTCTCATTTTTTTCAAATTCATATAAAATTATTGACTTTGAGCTGTTCCCACAAGCCAAATATTTTCCATCAGAACTGATATCTAAAGAATTCCCTTTGCAGTCCATTTGAAAAAGGGTTTTAAGGGCTGACCAATTTGTGGTGTCCCAAGACCTTACAGTAAAATCCTCACCAGTGGAATATAATATTTTTTGATGAATAATTATGTCTGATACCTGACCAGAGTGGCCTTCAAGAGATAGCTCATTTTCCAATGTATTTTTTTCTAAAATGATAATAGAATTTAACCCTGCCACTATGCAACAAAGATGGCCGTTTTCCACTAATAATTTTAGTACTTTGCTGGAAAATGCAAGTTTTTCGTAAAGAATTTCTTTTGATTTTCTGTTAATTATGCTTATATTGCCATAGGAGTTTCCTGAAATGAGAGTTTCTTCATTATCTGAAATGGCAAAAACACACCCTTTAGAAGAAGCTTTTAATTGGTCAGGCAAAGCTTGGAAAAAGATGTTATAAACTGTGGTAAAGTGATCAGCGTACACTTTTTTCCTTTGTTTTTTATCAACTGCTTCTTCGAGTGTTTTATAAGACCTTCGGAGTGGATTATTTATGTCTAAGTCTGAAGAGTCGGACATTATTTTATATAAATTTAATAAATAGATTCTCAATTTTTCAGTTTTTTCTATAAATAGATATGCAAATCATATATCTTGCGAAAATCAAAAACCTCCTGTAATTTCTTCAATCTGATGAAATCAATAAGCCATCATAAAAAATTGGAATCATACTCTCTTTTAATATGATTCTAACTCTAAACTGAGCTTCAATCATTTTTTGCCACAAATAATACGCTTCCGCCTCAAAGTTAATACAATAAATCTTCATTTTAATTTAATAGTATTTTAATATCTTAATTTACATCGACATTATTTAAATATTATAGCTAATACAGAAATTCATTCCTAATATGCTTAATTTATTTAATTTGAAATAAAAAAGCTCATTTTGTTTATATCTAAACTTCTTCCCTGAATCTAACATCATGCTTTATTCTTTTTAGTGTTTTCTGTGTTAAATCAAATTCATATAGCTGATATCGATGATGAAAATATACTGCATTTCCCCATCTGACTTTATAAGAAAGTAAAGAGTTCCAAGAAAGCATTATATCTCCTATTTCTTCCCATTTATATGGATTATTGATTTCACTTTCATATATTTTTCCATCTATTACATAAGCTCTTTCACTAGCTGCAATAACCATTTTCGGCACATATGAGTTGAGGGACAGCTGGGCATCTGAATAGCAGTCAATAAAAGGATCATAAAGATAAAGAGTGCTAAAATTATCCCCAGACAGCAAAATCAAATACCTGAAAACTGCACAAGACAAGGATTCAGGAGGACTCGGCAAAGGCGCTGCCAATTTTCATCTATTTTCTGCCAAACTAAATATCTGAACAATTCTTAAAGGCATCATATTATATCCTCCAAAAGAATAAACGCTCCCTTGGAAATAAATCGTTCCTGCGCCATTACAAGGAAACCCTGACGGAATCTTCCTAATTTTTTTATTTTCAGAAATAATAAAAGCTGTGCCTTTGCATTCTTTATTGTAATAATTTCCATAGCAAAAATGAGAATTCCCAGGAATTAAGCACATTGAACTCCAAATTCCCATTGCTTCAGGGATTTCTAATTTTTGCTCTTTTAAGGAAAAGGTTTGAAGGTTTGTGATTATGATTTTGCTGGTTCTTTCTTGAAATCTTAATATTACTGGACAAGTTTCAACGTTTTCTTCATTTTCATCTAAATATTTCATGATTTATATGGATTTTTAAGAATTTTTGAAAAATTATTGGACAGTTATAAGAATAAATAAAAATGAGCTCAGGAAGCCTAAGTGCGGTTGTTAAGATTGATGAAATGGAGCCAGAAATGAAAGATTTTGCGATAGAAACAGCAATTAATGCAATTTCAGGTAAAAGCACAGAAAAAGAAATTGCTTCTCATATTAAGAAAATATTTGAGGATAGGTATCAGCCACATTGGCATTGTATTGTGGGAAGACATTTTGGAGCTCATGTAACATTTGAGGCTCGAAATTATATTTATTTTTATATAGGACCAATTGGAATTCTCCTTTTCAAAAGTGCCTAATTTCTAAATAATTTTTTATCATCTTTTCTTAATTCTTTATTTTGTTTGATAATAAACCCTATTTTATGATATAATTAATAAAAACTCCATTTTATTCATTTTCTTAATATTAAATTTATAAATGGAGATGGTAGGAAATTGATTCATTACAAAAGAAGATAAACTATCTATTTTTAAAAAAAATGCTTGATTGATATAAATTATAATTTCATATTTACCTTAGCTTTTGATGGGAGTATACTGTTATATCACATAAAAATGAAAATTAATTATTAACATAGCCATTTGGCCTTAACTTCCTTCTCCGAACTGCGTGGAAGCTGAAGTAATTGTTGAGTTATCACAAACTATATATAAAGCTTGTGCATTTCTGTCAATTTGCATTTGCCTTCTCTTATATAGTCTATTACTATCAAGAGAAAGTTTTGGAGCATTTAATGCTTTTGATTTTCATATATTTTGCTTCGCCTTATATGAAACTTTAAATGACTGCTTTATTTTTACGCCTTCTGCGTTTCGCAAAGTTGTTGATTTAGCAAAACATAATCCCATTTATTTATATTAGCTGCCAGAATTTTTTTGAATTTATCCATATAAATCATCCATTTTCAATATATCAGTATCCTATTTTTAATAGTTGTAATGTGATTATAACTGGATTTTTTTTTATTCTGAATTAATTGTTTCAAATTAGGCACTATAATTGACGATTTTTCATTATTCTACCTATATATAATTTCTTTCTAAAGATTTGGTTAGTATATTTACTTAATATTATTTAAGATTCTTAATATTTATTATGAAAACAGCCTTTTTTCTATATGTAAGATCTTTTTATTCTTATTATTTTCATAGTTATGCAGGATTGATTACCTTCGAGCAATATCTAAAATTTTTCATTAAAGATGAAAAATGTCGCTCAGCCTTAACTGGCTTTTTATTTAAATCAGGAAAATTATTTCCGAAATATATTGTAATTGAAATCTAAAAGACATAACTTTTCCAGAAAAATCCCTCCAAATTGATTTTCTAGAATTCCATTTAAAATGCTCTATTAAATTTCTTAAAGATCTTCTACTTGGGCTGAGTCTTTTGGCTCTTCCTGCATTTCTGATGTCCAAAGTGTTAAATTATCTCTGATTAGCTGCATGATGGTGGTGCTGTCCTTATACTGGTCCTCGTCTAAGTTATCAAGCTCTGCAATAGCTTGATCAAAGGCGTTTCTTGCCATATTGCAAGCTTCACTAGGCTGTTCTTTTACTTCATAATAAAATACTGAATAATTCAAAGCTAGGCCTAATCTAATTGGGTGGGTAGGCGGGAGCTCAGTGCTTGCCAGGTCGGTAGCTTCCTGATATACCCTTGCTGCATTTTCGGCTGCAGTATTTCCATATCTTGCTTTATTTACTTCAGAAGTCTGATACTCTGCCATGTACCTGTAATAGTCTCCTTGCATCTTCAAAAAGAACACTCTAGATTCATTGGAATTTACCTTTTTATTGAGAATTTCAGTGATTAAGTCAAGAATCTCCTGGCAAACTCTATTGAGCTCTTCTTCAATTTTCAGACGATAAGCGCGGGCTAGTTCTACTCTTTTGGCGTTTGAGCGCGATTCTTCTTTGGACTCCAACGCAGAGATGGTTCGCCATGCAGTTCTGCGAACACCTACAATATTTTTATAGCCGACGCTGAGGAGGTTTCTTTGGTCGACATTGAGTTCAGTGGCCTGGCGGATAACGTTTTTCATGATATTAATCATGTCGTCGTATCTCTCAGCCTGCTCTGCAAGCTTGGCTTTATAAGTTAAGTCCTCCATCCCTTTTTATTATATGATAAGGAAATGAGAAATTAGGTTTTCAGAATGGGAATTTTGAAATATGAAGAAATAGAAATTAAGGAATTTTTAGAGGAAATGCTGGAAAAAATATTGGGGTAAAGTAATAAGAGTTTAGGAAAGGTTATAGGGATTTTTGAGTTTGATTTCGAAGATTTATTAAAATTTGCGGTTTTCTAGAAGAAAGTTAATGATTTAATTAAAAATTTTGCTTTTATTCAGCAATTTATTACAGAATGAATAAAATTAATTAGAGCAACAGCTTAACAAAATATATAATTTTAAGATATAATAATATCTCTCCAGTTATAAGTAAATAACTTCTATTGACTAACATTTATTTCCTTGCCATTTATATTTGAAGTCCTAGTGTTTATCAGTAACTACTTACGTAGTCTCAAACTCAGGAAAAATTATTTCTTACAAAAATTATTCAAAATCCATTTCAAAAATAGCATTCAAAAAACATGATTAATTAATCATAAAATGAATGAGAAAATTCATTCCCCTTTTTTAACAGGTGACGAATTTGATGAAGTAGAAGAAATTATAATTTCCAATAAAAGATTTATCAAGCGAAGAGTTGGAAAATATTTCTCTAAAACAGATTTTATACAAACTCGTGCTGACAAAATTAAAGAAGTAAACAAGCAATTAATCCCATTGGTTAGAGCTTTATTTATATACTGCTATATGATGGCTTTGGCGTTATGATTAATAATCATCTTTATATATCCTGCATTTTATATAAGGAATTGTGAAGCAGGCCAATATGAAAGTGCTCATATAACAATTGGGATTTTTTTATGTTTTTCGTTTATTTTTGAGTATTTTATGGCTATAAAAATTGTGAAAATTATTCAACCACTCAGTGGGCATAGTAAATTAAGCATAACTCAGCATGTGAAGTTGGTTTCAAGCATGCTGGGAAAGCTGGATATTTATACTGATTTTGGCTTTGTGGCTTTAGCATTTTCATGTAAAAGCTATGTTGCTCCTTATGCATTGGCACTAATGATTACTTTTAGTTCAATTTTGATGTTCACACAGATCAAAGCATGATGAAAGCAGGAAATTTTGGGCTTTCAGCTGACTGAATATTTAGTACTTTTTGACTTGCTAGGAAAATATGAAACTATGTATTTAGAAGGGGAAAAAAGCGTTTATAATACAAGGAAATGAGCTAAAAAATCAATGGTTTTACCAGCGATTCGATTTTTTGCCGAAGATATAGGACAATTTATAATTCAAATATTTTTTCTCATTGAAATGCAAGAAATAAAAACATTTGTTGTTATATCTTTATCAGTCTCATTATCCCTATCATTTTTATTACTAGCTTTTACTTACATAAAAATAAAAATCTTCAAGCCAAACTTAAAAAAAGAGCAAGAGCTTGTACATATAATTTCCTCATATATAAAAGGAGGAAATTTCGACGAGCTTATTAAGCTTATACCTAAAAAGAAGATTTTTCGAAAATATGATCACGAGAGTCGTGCTGATATTTTAAAAGCAGCCGCAAAGCATGATTATGATATTTTTGATTATTTAGTATCAAATCTTGTTGCTAAAAATGATGCAATATTACAAAGTGAATCCTTTCATTCCAAAATGTTAGCAGGACTTCGACATTGTAAAACATATCCTGAGTCCTTAATCTGTTCTTTTGAGCTTCTGCGTATTGAAAAATCTATTTTTATCAATGCTAACAAAAGAATCAGTGTCTCCACAGAAGGGACAATTTTGCATTGCTTAGTAGAAGACCCTTATTTTTTGATCAGAACTTTAAATAGTGAACCAGATTTAATAAAATATATCGTTTTGCTTGGAATTGATGTAAATATCCAAGATAAGTTTGGGGAAACTGCAGTTACGCTAGCAGCCAGACTAAATTTAGAAACCCTGATAAGAAGTTGCTCAACACAGACGCTTAAAGGTTTATTTGAGCTGAATGGAATCGAGATGGAGAAGAAAATTTTTGATAAGGCAATTAAAGCTTGGGCTTGTAGAGTTATTGAATATTTGGTAATTAATGGGGCTTATTTGATACAACAAAACAAAAGGAATAAAAATGTGCTGGAAATTGCAAAAATAGCAGGGAATGAGGAGCTTTGCAATTTTATTTACAGACAATTCGGGGTTAAGCTTGAAGGAAACATTATGGGATCGTAAGGAGCTAAAAAAGATCAGGAATTTTATAGATATTTCAAGATACTAAATTTATCACAGAGAATTGTTTAATCAATTCAACTAATCTTTATGTGAAATCCTAAATAATATTAATTTTTAACTCCAAACTAAATTAGGTAAGAATTAATAAATAAATAGTGAATTTCTAGGCTGCATTTAAGTATAAATAAGAAAGAATTTCTAATTCATTTTATTTATAGATTAAAGCTTATTTTAAGATGAAGCATAATGCGATCTAAATGAGAAGATTTTCTTTTGCTAAGAATTAATTAAATATTCTTAAATAATTCAAAAAATAAATTCTTTTGGAAATACTGAAATAATCTTAAAAGCTGGTCGAGACCATCTTTACAGAATCTGTTCTCTCAGAATAAAAATGTATGCAATTTCCTTGTAATTGAATAATTTCTCTTATAAAACTTTCTTAGCATCCTAATATCTCTCTCCAACCTGTCAAAACCCTCAAATTTCAATCTTTTTCATCCCAATTTTCCTCCCAAAAAAATCCCTCTTAACTTCCTCTAAAACCCCAAAATCCCTTTCTTCCCCTCAATTTCTTCGAAAATATCTTTCTCCTCTCCTCCTCCAATAATATCCAGCATCCTATTTGCAATATCTTTTCATATTAACCCACATTAGTGTTAATTTTAATCGTGGCTAATAATAAATAATGGCTGCAAGAGTAAGAGTTGGTATCAATGGCTTCGGACGTATCGGAAGACTCGTCACCAGAGCTGCAATTGAGAATCCTCACGTTGAAGTGATTGCAATCAACGATCCTTTCATGGATCTTGAATACATGGTCTACCAATTCAAGTACGACTCAGTCCACGGCAGATTCCCAGGAACAGTCGAAGGCAGAGACGGAAAACTCGTCATCAACGGCCACCAAGTCACTGTGATCGCTGAAAAAGAGCCAACTCGTCTACCTTGGGGTACTCTTGGAGTTGACTACGTTTTGGAATGCACTGGAATTTTCACTCAAATGGACAAGTGCATGCTCCATGTTCAAGCTGGCGCTAAGAAAGTCATCCTTTCAGCCCCTCCTAAGGACGATATCCCTATGTTTGTGATGGGAGTCAACCACACTCAATACCATACAGAACTCCATGTCGTTTCCAATGCTTCATGCACCACCAATTGTTTGGCTCCTTTGGCCAAGGTCGTCAACGACAACTTCGGAATTGTTGAAGGACTTATGACTACAGTTCATGCTATGACTGCTACACAACTGACTGTTGATGGACCTTCAAAAGGAGGAAAAGACTGGAGAGCAGGCAGAGCTGCAGGAGTTAACATTATTCCTTCAACCACTGGAGCCGCTAAAGCTGTAGGAAAAGTCATCCCTGAATTGAACAATAAACTTACTGGTATGGCTTTCAGAGTCTCAAACCCTGATGTCTCAGTTGTTGATCTTACTTGCAAACTTGCACGTGAAGCCACTTACGCTGAAGTCGTTGCCGCTTTAAGAGCTGCTTCTGAAGGACCATTAGCTGGAATTCTTGGAGTTACCGATGAAGAAGTTGTGTCCTCAGACTTTATTCATGACAGCCACTCATGTATTTTCGATGTCAAAGCTGGAATTGCCTTGAACAAGACTTTCATGAAATTAATTGCCTGGTATGATAACGAATGGGGATACTCCAACAGAATGGTTGACCTCGCTGTCCATATGGCAAAGACAGACGGCCTATCCGCCTAAACTAACTAACTTAGCTTCAATTTAAGATTATGATGTGATATTAAGGTGTTTCTGTATATAATAAACACTTTAGAATTGCTAGCTTTCATTTGAAATCTGAAGAATAGTGTGCTTTTCATAACATCAAAATTTATTCCATAAATTTCAATCAATTTGAAACATGAAGGAATATTAATAAAAATGATAACTAGAGAGGCTGAAATTGTGCATCAAGGTAGGTGAATCAAAATGCACGAAGTAAAGATTCGAAAAAGAAATGATAAAGAGACCATTTGATATTATATATCCAGAAATATATCCAACCCAAATCTAAATTTCGACTGTGCCGATGTTTTGGCTACCATAATGGAAAATGGCATAAACAAATTAATTTTAATTGCTTGCTACCGAGTCCCTGTAGACAGATACGTGCTTGAATTCCCATCAGGCCTTGTAGACTCCACCGACTCTACAGCCTCAATATGTGCTTTAAGAGAGCTTAAAGAAGAGACTGGTTATACTGCATATGAAGAAGATATAATTCACATAGGGCCAGTTATCTGTATTGATCCTTGAAAAAGCACAGAAAAAACGAGATTTGTTTATATACGAGTCAATCCAGATTTAGAAGCAAATAGAAACCCGCACCAAGAGTTAGAAAATGAAGAGCTTATAACTGTAGAGTTAGTTCCTACTGAAAATTTACTTGAAAATCTACTGATACTTACCCAAGAAAAAAATTACATTATATCTGCAAATCTTTATAATTTTGCATTAGGACATCAAAGGAAAAGATAAAATTAATTATTTAGCTTAAAATTATTTACCAGTAACTTGTTGTAGTAATGCAAGTTTCGCTTTAATAGACCCAATAATCATATCGTTAACTTGCTCAGTTGCTTCAATCCCTTGATTGTTTTGAATATTCATTTTCCCAATATTAAATTCCTGTATCCTTGCTTTCTTTTCCATTAATTCAGCTTTATGTCTAATTCTATTAGCTTTTTCTTCAGGTGTCAAATTTTCGTCTTCAAGCTCATGCTCCCAATTTAAATTTACAGCTCTTGCAGCCAATGGGTCTTTACCATCTTTTTCTTTTCTCATTTCTGCCAAATAATCAATTTTAATAAACTCTTTCTTAGGAGGTTTTCCAGGGGGCAAATCTAATGGCTTTCTTTTCCATTTTTTCGGTCTTGAAATGGCACCTTCTGAGCCAGTTTCTTCATTTTCGTTCCCTGATTCCCTCTCAGACCAACTTTTTACGCTGGCTTTATTTACCATTTTCTTTGGCTTTGTCTTGATTTTTTCAATTCTCTCTTCAAGCTCATTTTGCTTATTTTTATCAATACTAGGCTGAAACATTTCTTTAACTAAATCGGCATATTGCATCATTTTTAGTTTTCTATTTATAACGTCTTCTTTTACCTTTTCGGCTTCTTCTCGCTTTCTTCTTTCTTCTTCCATAATGGCTTCTGTAAAATGTGACTGTAAATTTGGTGATAAAAAGTTAACCTGCTCTTCTAAGGACCGCTGGACTAGTTCTTTTTGGCGTCTTTGCTCTTGTTCTTTTCTTATCTCATTGATTTTCTTAGAATGCTCATATATTTCTTGTGGGTTAATAGGCTGAAATAGCATTCTTTTTTTAGCAAGCTCTGCTTTTTTCTTTTCTAGCTCGGGCATTAGGACTTGTTGATTGAATTTATCTTCCATTTGTTTAAATAGAGGCTTATTGCTGACGACTCTTTGATATTCTTTTTGTCCTATTTCTTTTCTGGTTTCTATGTCTTTTTTGCGTTCTTCTGCTTTTTGTTTGAGTTCTTCAATTCTTTTTTGTTTTTCAAGTTCTTGCTGTAAGTAGTAATCCTCGCGTTCTTTTTTCTTTTCTTCGATTTCGTCGAGGAGCTTTTTGGTTTGTTTTTCTTCTCTTTCTTTGATGCGACGTTCACGCTCAAGGCGTTCTTCTTTGAGTTTTTTTGTGAATTCTTTATTAACATCAGTTTTAAGCTGATGTTCTAAGAGCTGCAAATCTCGTGTTGCTTTATCTATAACAGGAGGTTTATGAGGGATTTCTTCAACTGGAGGCTTTGGCTGCTTTGCTTTAAATCTTTGCCTTATATCACTTAATAATTTTGGATTGGCATTTATTTGATCTGTAAAGCTTCCCATAAACCCTTCCATGGAGTCTTTAATTGTATCAATAATTTCTGTTGAAAAATTAGCATTTGAAATCAGGCCTTGTATATATTCCGTAGCCATAACTGTCAATTATTACATTTTTAAGTATCAAAATTCTAACATGAAACCATTTTCTTCAAAAAATAACTGAAATAGATTAATAGCTTTACTTATAATTACATATTCAACTCATTAAACTTTAAAAACAGGCCTTCCAGTTATGGCATTTCTTCCTTTACTCTTCGCACCTTTACTATAAGCTTGCTTTTGGAATTTATTCGGGAGTAGCGGAGAAAGGCTAATTGGTATTGATACATTTGTGTCAGCGAACACATTTGGAGTAAATTCAAGCATAATGTGCCTACTGTCTGAGTTTTCGTATGAAATTAAATGCTTATTAGTTTCTAACCCATAATTTTGTAAAGATGTTATTGATCTCTTTGGTGGATAATTTTTACTTGGGCTTCCTTTAGTAAAAGTTTCATAACTTTCATTAGAAGCAATGCCGTATAATTTGCTACTGCTTGATGGAGATTTACATGTCGAAGAAGAGGAGGAATTATTTGAGGTGTAATATATTTTCTCTTTTTTTCTCTTAGGATTTGCTTTATTTGTTACAATGTTTATTAATACGTGAGGAAGCATTCTTAGTTTTTTAGAATGAAGCTCTGCGAGCTGCTGATAGGATTTTTTTAATAGAGGAGAGCTCTCTTTTATATATGATTTCTTTAAGTCTTCAACATCTTGCTGTAATCTTTCCATTTTAGCTTAATTAAATCATAATAATAAAAGCTTAAAGCCTAGTAAAAGCATCAGAAATTATAATCTAATTCAGAATATGAATTCGGGATTATGCGATATTTAAAGTTTTTGTCTACTTTAAGCCAGATCTTCATTTATAGTATTTCAAGCAATTTTTATACATAAATTAGAAATATAACAAAACTAATGAGGATTTATTGTAATGAAGGATACTTATAGATTACCTAATATTTAAAGATTTATGAAATTATGTAAATGGCTCCATATTGAATCTTTATGGCTTTAAAATTAATTTTAAGACAAAAATTAAATAAGGACAATCATTTTGAGTTTCAAAAATTTTATAATGCCTGATAATTGGAATAAAAAATCTAAAAGCTGCTTGAGCATATTGTAATTAAGTTTATGTTCATTATAAGCTTAAATTCTGATTATCCCATTAAATTTACGCCCTTTTACTTAAGCTCAAGTACAAATTTCAGCCATATTTTAGGTATCACATATACCACAATTCCAATCTCTTTAGTCTTCCAACAATTTAAACTCTTTCAACTAAAAATAATCGAATCTTTATTATCTTTATAAAATATGAAAATATCTCATAATCTGAAGCTAACTATAATTAAATAATTCACTAATCATGGACTCTGATCCTACAAGCTCCTCAAGCCAACAAAATGAAAATCAATCAAATTTTCCTGATTTCAATGATAATGCGCAAGCTCAGCTTTATTACTCCTGCCTTAATATGATCTGTATGAGTAACTTGTTGTCATCCCCTCAGATTTCTGAAATCCCCAATAGCTCTGAAGAAGACTCAGATGAAAAGCTTTATACTTGCTGCTCTATGAGTTTTCAAGGAAAACGAGGGCTAAATCAACATATAGGGAGATTGCACAATAATTTTGAAAAGACTTCTGAGTGCACCCAATGTGGTCGGTCATTTAAGCATAAGAATGCATTGAGCTTCCATATTAAGCAGGTGCACGAAAAATCAACAAGGGTGAGATGTCCTAGATGTGGAATGATGGTCTACAACAAATATATGATGAAGAATCATAATAAGAAATACCATCCTCCAGAAACCAACATTGGGTAAAATGTGAAGATTTAATGCTAATAATAATAACTGATTATAAATATAACTAGACTGAATCTGAAGGCTTTTGCAAATTGAATAATTTGTTGAATGAATAAAAAATTTGTGGCATTTTTCTATTGAAATTTGTTGAAAAATTTATCAGTTCCAACTTATAACGCTATTTTGGATCAAGAAAAAGAGATTTTCTTTAGGAACCTTAAAGAAATCCATTGTGATTAAAATCACTACTCTAAGGAGCATAAACAGCTGGAAAATTTTTATAAAATCAAGGACCGAAAATTTATATAAATGCTGAAGAACTTATTGATTTATGTGCAGAGAAACTATTTATCTTATTTTTGTATCAAAAACTTGAGAATTCAAGGATTCTTTAAAAATTTTCTTAATTAATTTTCATTCCACCTATGTGCACACCTCACACACTTATAAAACACAGTCATCGGCTCATCTGCAGACCTAATTTGTATTTGTTTATAATACGCTTTTAACTCCCCACATTTTGGGCAAACTGCATCTATTTGTGCAACATCTACCCATTCATTTGGTCCACCTAATACATCATCTACTTGTTTCCTTTCCAGCATAACTCTTTTGCTTCTTTTTTGGTTTACACTAAACACATATGGGCAAGTTTTGCAAAAAAATTGTGTCCCTTGTTCTCTTTGATCAACTAATAAACAATTAGCGCAGCTAGGACAAAATAGCATATTTTACTATTTATTTAGAATTTTTAATAGGTTTTAAAGCAAATTATTGATAAAATATTAGCTTAATCCGAAATATTTGTCAATAATTGTCTTTGTAGTCATACAGTTGCTGCTAAAGCCCATGCTTTCTGCAGTCTCCACCACCCTGATAGCATCTTGTTGTCCTTCTACTATCATTCCTCCTAACATCTCAATAATGGCTCTTAAGCTGGCAACTTTGCTTTCTCTTTCTGGCCCAGTCACCTGTTCTAGCGAAAATTTCTGCCCATCAAATCTTGTCTTCCTTAATGCCATATTGATTTCTGCAGTCGGCTTGGTGTACATTGACACAAACCTTTCCTGGTGTATTCGAGCTACATAGCTCTGTATATAGTTAAGCTGCTGGCCTTTATTCTCAATAAATGGGACACTTTCGTCTTTAAATCCAAACACGCCTTTGCAGTAATTATAAGTTTTCATCCTGTCCGCATAAGCTTTGCTGTTAATAAATTCTGCGTCTTCACTAAAACAAGGTGCAAATCTCATAGACGGGATTATGCAGCCTTGGTCTTGCCGTCTCCATACGTCAACTTGGTCATCAATAATTACGACATTTTCGCTATTTGGGAAATTTAATAAATCTAATGATTTTTCTATATGGGCCTCATCCTTTTTAAGTCCAGTCGCAATAATCCGGTTCCCGAAAAACCGGGTAGACTGGTCAATTATTTGTAAAACTGCTTGGGCATAGTCTCTGTCAGCTGAAGTGTATACATAGAGTGTCCCAAGTCTCTGTAAGGAATTCAAGAAATTTTTGAGATTAGGACGAATTGCCAAAATCATGAACCCACGGATGCCTTGAAGATAAAAAGGGATAAAGTTTATAGTCGGGTGGAGGTTTTTAAGCCTGCTTACTTCGGCATCTATTAGAGGCTTTGCCTGCATTGCAGGGTGTATAGCATAGATCATGGTTCAGTCTAGATCAAGTATGATATCAAGTGGTTTCATAGAGAGTAATGGAGAATTGTATATAAAAGACCCAAAAGGTTTGGCTTGATATAGTGTGCGTCTGTAAATTCTGTCCAAAAGTCTAGGATCTCTTGAGCTTGGATTTGAATCTTGAGATGTCGAAAGCGGAATTTCACAAAAAGTATCAGGAAGCCGTGGAAGAGACTTAGAAAGCCTGAAAAACTCTTTGAGTTCGTCTTGAGTGTATTCAGCTTCAGGCAGCTCCCAGCCGTGGGATTGCAAGATTTCTTGTCTTACTTCTTGATATTCCATAATTATTATAAGGGGGGTTTGGCAAAATAATAGTTAAAATAGATAAATTAACTAAATAGAATGAAAATAGCTGAAATTGTTAAAAATTCAGCTGAGTCCCATGTATCTATATCGTCGCCTGGGTTAAAAAGTCCCATTTTTTTAGCACAGTCGTCAATTTGTCCTGAAGAGTAAAGGGACCAAGTGTTAATGATATTTTGCATGCTGTTAAAATAGTCGTATCCATCGGAATCTATGGAATTACAGGCATAAAGCACGCCTATATCATCACTTAAGTCAGTTATATGAGCATAATCCCCTGCACAGTCACTATCAGAGTATTGGAATTTTTCAAAAAAATCATCGGAGAAACCAGTTATAGTTGGATAGTCTCTTATAGGACAATACCCAGTATCTGAGCCTTTCCCGTCACATTCGCATTCAGTTTTGTCATGCACAGATCCAGACATAGTCCATTTATAGGTGCAAGTATCTCCAATTTTGCAGCTCCAAGGGTGTTCTATAATTGTACTGTCTATATAAATGTCCAAACTGTCGCATTTATAATCTTTTATATTCCCTGACTTGCAAAATTTCGCATCAGTTGTTTTATTTCCTGCATCTAATGACCAATACTTGTAGCAATACCCATAGTAGCATCCAAAGCCTATATCGCATTGGTAATCATCCGTGCAAACTTCACCTTCTGAAAATGTTGAAATGCAGGTCCCACTGTCACCATTACTGCAAAACAGTCCAGACTCACATTCTTCACTTGATGTACAGGCTAGGCCTGTAGCAATTCCTATACATTCGTTAGATTTTGTGTCACAGCTGCCGCTGGAACAGTCTTCGTTTTGGCAGCAGTAGCCTAAATAGGTGTCGAATTGTCCTGTATGTGTAGTTGGGCAGGTAGTGGGAGTGATCTCTCCAGATGGGGTGCAAGTTGAAGAGCTAAAGGATTCGTCTGATTGGAACTGCTCTAAGTTAATACAGTAGGACTCTGAAGGGCAAGGATTAAGTGTAACTGTGGTGCTTGTAACTGTTACACAACTGCCAGAAGTACTCGTTCCTGTAGAACCACAGGTAATGGTTTTGCAGCTTAAATAATCCATTGCGAAAGTAGAAACGAAGAGGATGAAAAGAGCTTGGCTGAGCTGTTTCATATTTATTCAAATCTTAATTAAAATGCCTTTAAAATCGAAAAAAATGACTAAGAAGAAAGGCTTAGAAAAGAATTTTTAACAATTTAAAAAATTTGATAGAGAAAGTAATGAAAAATACAAAAAATTAGGAGTTGTACATAGTTGAGCATATTATTATTTAAATAACTAATATAAATTCTTACTAAATTCTTCTTATAAATTTTATGAATTTATACTCTAATTATTTGACTAAAGATTTAGAATTTTTGTAGAAATATACAGTGGAAAAATAGAATAGTGAATATTTTTCCATAAATTTGAAATGAATAATTTATAAAATTGAGGAATTTTGGTATTATTTTTGATTTTTAAACTTATATGGATTCTAAACTCGCAAAAGGACAAGTCAAGCTTGACTTTTTACATGCATTTGGTTCCCTCAGCTCAGCAGGGATCCGAGACTCAGTTTGCTTTGGAGATGATGAAAGCAGCATTGTGCTGTTCCCAGTAGGTCGGCATATAGCAGTTCGATCTCTCGATACCAACGAAGTTACATTCATCTCGGTAATTTATAATTAGGAACCATCCTCAGTGTCAGCAATTACAGCCATGTCAATAAGCAAAGAAAGGTCAAGGCGTTTCTTAGCTGTAGGCGAATACCTGGATAAAGAAAAAATTTCACAAGTTACAATTATCGATATCAAAAATCCAGGAGGATATAAAAGACTGCGTGAGCTAAGAATCCCAGACCAAAACGCAAAATTTTCCACCCTTGCTTTTTCATATGACTCAAAGCTTATTGCATGTGTAAGCGGCGGGATGGGGATTGTCTGGGACTGATACAAAGAAAAAATCATAGGAAAAGAAGCCATCGGTGCCGAAATCACAAGAATTTCTGTCAATCCAAAAGACAGCCACTTGGTCAGCACATCAGGCCCAAATCATTGAAAAACCTGAAGAGTTGAAGAAAAAATTTTTAAAGAGCAGCCAATGTTTTCCAAGCTGGCTCAAACGCAAAATTTCACAGACCATGATTGACTTGATGACGACACTGTAATTGCAGTAACTGATATGGCTGAAGCTTTTATATCCAGAGGCAACCAAATTGTCCAGTATATAGAATTTGGATTAGGGAAAATTTCGGATACAATGACTACTGCATCAGTTACGTGCATGTTGGGATTTTCCAGAGGATTTATTATGGCAAGTGATGAAGGGTTTCTTTCTTTATGGGAAAGAGCTGAAACTAATGAGCTAGAAGACCAGACCCAAGAGCTATTTTCTTTTATAAAGTCTTGGAATTGTGGCAAAAAACAAGCAATTGTGTCACTTGCCTTGTCGAATTCAGAAGAAACATTGACAATCGCGCTAAAATCAAATGATATAGGGACATGCTCACTTTCACAAGTAATCATGTATGATTCTGTAAAATTTAATATTTTTTGTGGAGGTTTCCATTCAGGAAAAATCAATGAAATGGACGTCGCTATACAGCGGCCTTTATTAGTTACTTGCTCAGAATCAGATGCTACTCTAAGAATATGAAATTATCATTCAATGAACTGTGAATTAGCGAAAAAGCTATATGTAGTAGAAAGAGATACAATGGATCCAGCTGGAGAAGCTGTCAGTAGGCCTCTTCTCAGCGTAGCTTTTCATCCATCAGGGTATTATATAGCAGTCTCTTTTGTAGACCGTGTAAGACTTTTCCATCTTTTATACGACGAATTAAGATTTTTCAGAGAAATCAATGCCCCACGTGCCAATGTGCTGAAATTTAGTAATGGTGGACATATGCTAGCTGCAGCGTCTGGACAAACGATATTAATATATGAATCATATACTTTAGAATGCTTACAAATAATGAATGCTCACTCAAGCTTAGTTCAGGAGATGTGTTGGAGCTATTTAGACAAAAAACTTTTTACGGTCGGTGCTGATGGTGCTATGTTTGAATTTGCTACAAATACCTGGACAAAAGAAAAAGAGCATATAAATACTAATATTGAATATTGCTCACTTACTATTACAGATGAAGATACTGTTATTGCATCAGGCTGGGAAGGACAACAAGCAATGCTGCTTGAAAAAGCAGACTATGAATGAAAACTCCAAAAAATTGATAAATCGTTGACCCAAGTCTGCTTTTTTCAGTCATCCCATAGAAATCCTGTATTACTTGGTTCCACAAATGAAGGGACAATTTTAAACTTTGGCTCAGGAAAAGAAAAAGTGTGACTTGAAGAAATCGATGTCCATCAAGGCTCAATAACCAAGCTGCGAGCGTCTCCTGATGGACGATTTGTATTTTCAGCTGGCGAAGATGGTGCTATTTTTGTATTTAAAGTAGACGAAAGTTTAGACTATTCCCATCTAGAGCATATAACAGTAGAGGGTAAAGAAAAAGAGCTTTCAGCACGAGTTGTAGACGACACTCTTGCAGAAATCGTGCTTATAGAAAGAGGGCAGCTTGACAAGTTTAAAGACGCATTAGACCAAGAAAGACAGGAACTTGAAAAAATGAACCATACAATTACAAGCAGCTCAAAACTAAGGGAAAGCCAATATCAAGGGAAATTACAGGAGATCAGAGACAGTATTATGGAAAATATCAGAGCTCAGCAGGTCAGGATCGAAGAATTGTCAGCACAGAAAACGAGGCAAGAAAGAGATTATGAGAAAAAACTGGCACAGCTTGAAGCGGATCATAATAAAGAAGTGGACTCGTTAGAAACTATGTATGAAAGGAAGCTTGGGATTGAAGATGAACGTTTTAGACAGCTAGAGCACGATAAAGTTGAAATGAAGCAGCATTATGAAGACCAAATAAAAAATATCAAAGTCCATAATGAGCAAGCTGTCGAAAGCTTAGAAAAAGCTTTTAGGGATGCATTATGTAAAGCCACTGAAGAGTATGAGTCTACTAAAAGAACAGCAGAAGAGTTAAAAGAAATTTACGAAAAACGATTAAGTCAACAAGAAGACGAGCACGAAATTGAAGTTTTGGACCTAAAAGACAAGTTTGAAACCCAGCTAAAAGAGCTAAAAAAGCAATATGAAGAACTCGTAAAAATTAAAAAAGAGTACAAGCAAGCACAGTCTGTAGCAAATCAAGATAAACAGGAAGGAATCCAAAAAATTGAACGAAAGAGAGGAAAAATTGAGAAAAAAAGAGAAGAGATTATGAATTTGAGACAGCAAATAAAAAATTTGGAGCAGGCAATTAAGGAGAAAGAAGAGACTTTGATGAAAAAGGATAACCAAATTTATGAGTATAAGAGACAAATTAAGGATTTAGAAGAAACAAAGAAGCTTTTACATTCAAGAAAGCTTGAAATCCTTGATGAAATGCAGCCAAAAGAAGAAGAAATCGAAATGCTTGGGACAAGAATAAAAAACGTAAGAACAGATCTACAAAAAGAAAGAAAAGACAATGAAGAGCTAGAAAGAAGCCTAAACAAGCTAGAAGACTTATTAAGAAGGCTAAAAATTGATAATAAAGCCCAACAAGCTGCAACGCATGAGATCGAGACTGTAATAAGAAGCATTATAAATGACATTCACCATGCTGTGTCTACATTAGATATAGTAGATTGGCCAGATGAGCTTAAAAAACTATATCAAAATTATGTCCGTGAAGATGGCTCAAAAATCAGAAAAGACGCTGATTCTATAGAAGAACTTGAACACCAGCTCAGATATATGGAAAAATCTATTACAGGAATAAGAGAAAACTCAAAAAAATCAATGAAAAGGTTTAAAGTTGACATGAGAAAAAGGACTCAAGAAAATTCGACGCTTATACAAGAACTGAATAAACTAAGATTCGAAAATAAAAGAGACGAATTTAGAATAAAACAGCTGGAGCAGATGATAGAAAAAGCACAAGAATCCGCAAAAGCTAGAGATATCAGTCCAAAACAGCAAGGAAAACCAATTCATATGAATAAGGAGCAAGCCGCAACACCTTATTTGGGGTATGTTAATAAGCCAAGCCCAATGGAGCATAAATTTGCATCACTGCAAGATAGGCAAAGGATTATTGATTTGCAAAATGAGCTGGAAGAGAAAAAAGAACAGAATTTCTATTTGAGGATGGAAATCAATCAGCTTCGTGAAATGCTAGGGAAAGCTCCACAACAATAAATATTTTTTATAAATTATTGTCAATTTATTTTAGTTTACACTGCTAATTTTAAATTTGTAATTTATTGAAGAAAGCATTTTTATTTTACTGCTACAAAATATCTATAAAAATGGCAAATAGGAAATAGAATACTAAGAGTATTTTAATTTCATCTATCTAGTTATTATCTAATTTAGATTAAAAATATCTTCATGAAAATAAAAAATAAATTTATAATTTTGTTTATGTTAAATGATCGGCCAAAAATAATCATGAAAAACATCAGGCATAGTATCTTCTCATTTCCAATAAAAAAATTAATATTATCATTAAAAAAGATCTAAATAAATTTAATATTACTCTAATTATTAGAGTCTAAATTGAGAATTCTCACCAGTCTCAATAGGATTAAAATACCTCACAGGGATAGGTTTGACAATTTGAGTAGGCACTTGACTATGTCTTGGCCTCATCATTTCGTAAGAAAAAGAATCCGAAGGGTTAAAAATAAACGGGTTATACATCATAGCAGTATATCCTATATTGTAAAAATTTGAAAATGGATTGATAGGGCTGCTGTATGCGTTTTTATACTCGGCTGTAGATTTAAAACTATCAGAGAACGAATTTGAAGCTTTTGTCGAGCATGATTCCAGCTCAGAATTAAGTACATCCCATTCATCATCAGGCCCAGAACTTAGATCCTTCAGATCTTGTCGATAAGGAGGTGACGATTGCAAAATTTCGTCCACATAGTAGTTGTATTCGATAATTCTGAACTCGTTGCAAGCTAGAACGGACTCACTTAAGTGCTTGTACTTTAAATTCAGCTCTCTTCCACTCACTTCAAGTCATGCTTTATTTTTAAAATCCCATCTCCTATAGGCATCTTCGAATCCTGGGATTTTTGATTTAATGTACTCATAGAAGTGTCTGGCATCACTAAGGTAGGATTTCGCTGCAAAGGCAGAAATTATTAGCAGCAATCGAAGTGGGAATTCTTGATCAGTCCAAACAAACCGATCTAAATAGACTGCCCAAACAGTTACTTCAATTTCATTTAGGGATAGCTTCTCATAGACATCTAAAAGAAGCCTGAATAAGGGTTGTCCACGCATTTCGCTTGGAATTTCTTTGGAATGTACAATTCTTCTGATAAGAAGCTGGGCCTTTTGAGAAATACCTGAACTCGTGAAGTCCAGGCATTCTTTTTCATACCGACTAATAAGTTTTCTTTTTGAACCAGTATTTTTATCAGACAATGAACTAATAATAAGATCACAGTCACCCTCTTCTTCAAAAGAAGAGAGTTTGAGCCTTTTGTTTGGCTCTAAATCATGATGATTAGTTCTCGACTTCAACGCCCTCTTTCTGTTGTATGGTTCACACATTCTGATACTGAAAGTAATTAAAAGATTCAAATTATTATGATAAAAAATACTCCATCTGGATCTGAATTTATTTTATTATTAAATATCTTTATGTGTTTCTCTAGGTTTAAAGAATTAAAAAATTATTTAAGATTACTAAATATGACTGGTGAAAAATTAATCACATTTTTCAATAGTTAAGAAAAAATCAAAGCTTAGATTTTATATAAATTTCAAGAATCAAAGAAAATAAAGAGAAAGATTTATAATAGATTTACTTATTTCTGGCGCCTTCTGACAATTTTTAGATTTTTATTTTGAATTTTGGCATAGAGACTCGTTTCAGGAGCTTATAAAATAACCAAAATGATAATACTAAAAAATACTCTAAATTAAGATAACTTAAAAAGAGGAATTACGAATATTCTCAAAATAAGAAATAAAGATATAAAATTAATTCTTCATATTTATCCTTAATTTATTATAGTTAAAGCATACATCCTTTTAAATAAAGCTATTTATATCCGATAGTCGAATAAAAAGTTTGAACACCTAATTTTCTCTCCAACTTATTTTAATTCTTAAATTAATTATTCTTACCTCTAAATATAATCAAAAATTTCTAAAAATCTCTTTTCTTTATATAACTCCTTCCGCATTTCCTCGCACTCTTTTTGGATATATTTTTCTTGTCATAATTGCAAAAATTTATAAAAATTTCTCATTTATAATCTTTTCTTCAATAATACTTAGCTTATCCTTGTGCATGCTTTAAAATTCCTTCATATTTTTGAATTAATTAATTTCAAAAAATTTTTCGATTTTCTAAGCTAACTTTAAGAAGAATGCCATACTTAATAATCAAAAAATGAGCAGAGCAGTTCTTCAACCGTTCGAGGAGTACCAAAAAGCTCGTGTAACGTTCGTACAAACAGTAGCAGAACTTGCAACCCGCCCACAAAATATCGACGCTTTACAAAGTGCAGGGGTTATGGCTTTGCTGAATCCATTACTCCTTGATAACGTCCCAAGCATCCAACAATCAGCCGCCTTAGCCCTTGGCCGTCTAGCTAACTATTCTGACGACTTAGCTGAACAAGTGGTTGCCCACGGCATTTTGCCTCAGTTAGTGAATTCTTTAGCTGAGCAAAACAGGTTTTACAAGAAAGCTGCCGCATTTGTCCTGAGAGCTGTTGCAAAACACTCAGCAGAGCTTGCACAGGCAATTGTAGGCAGTGGAGCTCTTGAATCCCTTGTAACTTGTCTTGAAGAATTCGATCCTGGTGTGAAAGAAAGTGCAGCATGGGCTCTTGGGTACATTGCAAGACATAATAGTCAGCTCGCAAATAGTGTAGTTGAAGCTGGAGCTGTAGGACTTTTAGTCCTATGTGTGCAAGAACCAGAACTTTCCCTCAGAAGAATTGCTGCAAGTGCTCTTAGCGACATAGCCCGCCATTCAGCTGAATTAGCCCAAAAAGTAGTCGATGCCATGGCAGTTCAGCATCTTTCTCAATACATCAACCATCCAGACTCACAATTAAAACGCCAAGTCTGTTCTTGTTTGGCACAAATAGCCAAGCATACTACAGAACTCGCAGAATCCGTGGTCGAGGCTGAAATTTTCCCAAGAATTCTTAACTGCTTAAAAGATGTCGACATGCACGTGAGAAAAAATGCAGCTACTTGCATAAGAGAAATTGCTAAACATAACCCTGCATTAGCAAAACTGATAGTAAACGCAGGTGGAGCAGCAGCTATTGTGGACTATATAAGTGAAGTTAAAGGAAATCCAAGACTGCCTGGAATTATGACGTTAGGATATATAGGTGCTTTTGACGAAAGTTTAGCTATGGGTGTTATAGTCTCCAAAGGTATCCCACCACTTAAAGATGCCCTTAAAAATGAAGGAGAAGACCATATAAAAGCAGCATCAGCGTGGTCGTTAGGACAAATTGGCCGCCATAGTGCAGATCATGCTAGAGCATTAGCAGAATTAGACATTCCTAACTGCTTATTAGCTGCTTATATAGACGAACAAGGCAGTGAAGACTTAAAAGCGAAATCTAAAAGGGCCTTAAAATCCATCGTTGAAAAATGTACTTATTTGCCTGCTCTTGAACCATTATTACAACTGGCTCCTCCTAATATACTGAAATATGTGATTAATCAGTTCGCAAAGACGCTGCCACATGATATAGCAGCGAGGAAAACGTTTGTGCAGAGCGGAGGACTGCAAAAGGTGCAAGAAATTGACGCACCACCTGGGACTAAGTTGAGAGAATATAAAGAAGCGATTAATAGTTTGTATCCTTCTGATATTGTTTCTTATTATTCACCTAACTATGCAGAAACTTTACTGAAGAAAATTGAAGATTACAATCAGTCTTAGACTTTTTAATAATTTAGATATTAATTTATATCAAAAAACTTTAAATGATATTATATAGTGGCTAAAATTAATTAAAATCATTAAATTATAGTAATTTTCACCTATAAATTTAATCCCATTTTAAAAATTTTATTTATAATTTAGATTTATGGAGATTTAATATTATTTATCAGAAATGAGCAGCGTTCAAGAGATATTAGAGGAATATCAAAAAGATCACTTACTTTTCGCTGAAAAAGCAGCAGAATTAGCAGGTTCTCCACAAAATATTGATGACTTTAAAAGCTCTGGGATTATTGACTTGTTAAAACCTTTACTATTTGATAAAATATCAGATATCCAAGATTCAGCAGCTTTGGCACTTGGTCGTCTAGTTTACTATTCTTATGATATAGCCAAAGAAATTATTGATCATGATTTTTTGCCTAAAATAGTCCTATCTTTAGAAGAAGATAGCAAATTTTCAAAAAAAGCTGGCATATTTTTTCTTAGAACTATCACAAATAGAGAATCAGAACATCGACAAGCAGTTGTAGATAGTGGGGCTCTCAAAGTACTTGTATTGAATTGTCAAGGTGATATAGACTCTGTAATAAAAGAAAATGCGGCACTGGCACTTGGGAATATTGCAAGTCATAGCACTTTGCTAGCAATTAATGTGATTGAAGCTGGAACTATTGAGGTTTTAGACCATTGACTAGATGAGTCAGATTTTTATTTAAGCAGCATTGCTATCAAAACATTTTCTGAAATAGCAAAGAATTCAGCAGAACTTGCCCAAAAACTTGTTGATTCTAAGATAGTTCAGCGTCTTCCTCAATTAATTAATAACTCCTACCCAAATCTGAAATTATCAGCCTGCATTTGCTTAGCACAAATAGCAAAGCATAGCATTGAACTTGCTGAAACTGTGGTTCAGGCTGGGATTTTCCCAAAAATTTTTGACCTTTTAAAAGATGAAGATATACTTATAAGAAAGTGAGCAGCAATGTGCATAAGAGAGATAGTAAAGCATAACTTTCAACTATCTAAATTAGTAGTAGATGCAGGTGGAGTTACACATATTATTGATTATATAAATGAAACTAAAGGAGACACAACATATCCTGGAATTATGAGTTTAGCCTTTATAGGAGCCTTTGATGGAAATTTGGCTATGAGAATTATTGATGAAAAATGTATCTTACCTTTAAAAAATGTTCTTCAAAGTGAAAGCGAGGATTTCATTAAAGCTGCATCTGCATGGGGTTTAGGACAAATAGGTCGACATAGTCCTGATCACGCTAATGCATTAGCAGAGTTATATGTCCCAAGTTGTTTATTAAATACTTATATAGATGAGCAAAGCAGTTTAGACTTAAAATCTAAGTCTAAAAGAGCCCTAAAACTTATTTTGAAAATGTGCACCAATTTGCCAACACTTGAAGAATTATTACAGCTGGCTCCACCTATTATACTGAAGCATGTGATTAATCAGCTTGCTAAAATATTGTCAAGTGACTTAGAAGCTAAAAATGCATTTGCACAGAGAGGGGGATTACAAAAAATCCAAGAAATTAATGCTGCTCCTGAATCTGATTTGGGAAGAAACAGAGACATAATTATTGCTTTATATAAGCCTAATATTTCGAATTAAAAACAATAATTCTTAAGTTTTTATATTTTAAATATTTTGATTTATAAATAATCATTGATATCACTGACAATTTAGAAATTTAAATTATAATAATAACTGTATTATTAAGTAATTTTATGAGCTTTCGAGAATATATATAAAGCATAAAAAAGCAAAACAATTAAAATGGTAAGAATAATCACCGATAAATTTTGCTTTTTATTATATATAGTATCATTAGCTGTTTCGTATACTGTTTTTTTAGACACCAGAGCTTTGTGATATTTTTCATTAGAAGAAAATATATTCTTCCTTATTGAGTTCAGATTTGAGTTCTGATATGAAGAGGTGTAAAAATTGATTTTTTTGATGTAAAGTTAGCAGGTTCTTTGATTAATAATGGCGTATTGAAAGATTTGTTATTTTGCTCAGATTTTGTATATAAAGCATGCTGAGAGTTATGAGATTCAATTAACTCTTTTACTAAAAGCTGCTTTTTATTGAGGTTTTTATAGTAGTAATTTTCACCTAAAAATTTAATCCCATTTTAAAATTTTTATTGATAATTTAGATTTATTAAGATTTAATATTATTTATCAGAAATGAGCAGCGTTCAAGAGATATTAGAGGAATATCAAAAAGATCACTTACTTTTCGCTGAAAAAGCAGCAGAATTAGCAGGTTCTCCACAAAATATTGATGACTTTAAAAGCTCTGGGATAATTGACTTGTTAAAACCTTTACTATTTGATAAAATATCAGATATCCAAGATTCAGCAGCTTTGGCACTTGGTCGTCTAGTTTACTATTCTAATGATATAGCCAAAGAAATTATTGATCATGATTTTTTGCCTAAAATAGTCCTATCTTTAGAAGATAGCAAATTTTCAAAAAAAGCTGGTATATTTTTTCTTAGAGCTATCACCAATAGAAAATCAGAAATTCAACAAGCAGTTGTAGATAGTGGGGCTCTCAAAGCACTTGTATTGAATTGTCAAGGTAATATAGACCCTGCAGTAAAAGAAAATGCGGCACTGGCACTTGGGAATATTGCAAGACATAGCACCTTGCTAGCAATTAATGTGGTTGAAGCTGGAACTGTTGAGGCTTTAGACCATTGACTAGATGAGTCAGATTTTTATTTAAGCAGCATTGCTATCAAAACATTTGTTGATATCGCAAAGAATTCAGCAGAACTTGCCCAAAAACTTGTTGATTCTAAGATAGTTCAGCGTCTTTCGCAATTAATTAATAACTCTTGCCCAAATCTGAAATACCCAGCCTGCATTTGCTTAGTTACTAACACAAATAGCGAAGCATAGCGCTAAACTTGCTAAAACTGTGATTCAGGCTGGGATTTTCCCAAGAATTTTTGACTGTTTAAAAGATGAGGATATACTTATAAGAAAGGGCGCAGCAATGTGCATAACAGAGATAGTAAAGCATAGCTTTCAACTATCTAAATTAGTAGTTGAGGCAGGTGGAATTACACATATTATTGATTATATATCTGAAGCTAAAGAAAACACAATATTGCATGGGATTATGATTTTAGGCTATATAGGATCCTTTGATAAAAATTTGGCTATGAGAATTATTGATGCAAAATGTATCTTACCCTTAAAAAATGCTCTTCAAAGTGAAAACATATATGTCATTAAAGGTTCATCTGCATGGGCTTTAGGACAAATAGGTCGACATAGTCCTGATCACGCTAATGCATTAGCAGAGTTATGCGTCCCAAGTTGTTTATTAAATACTTATATAGATGAGCAAAGCAGTGAAGACTTAAAATCTAAGTCTAAAAAAGCCCTAAAACTTATTTTGAAAATGTGCACCAATTTGCCAACACTTGAAGAATTATTACAGCTGGCTCCACCTATTATACTGAAGCATGTGATTAATCAGCTTGCTAAAATATTGTCAAGCGATTTAGAAGCTAAAAATGCATTTGCACAGAGCGGGGGATTACAAAAAATTCAAGAAATTAATGCTGCTCCTGAATCTGACTTGGGAAGATACAGAGACATAATTATTGCTTTATATAAGCCTAATATTTCGGATTAAAAATAAATAATCTTAATTTTTGATATTTTAAATATTTTGATTTATAAATAAAAAAATTTAATAAATTAATAATCTTATATCTTCATATTAGAGATTTTATAAATATTTATTTATATAACTGACACTTAGAAATTTAAATTATAATAATAACTGTATTATTAAGTAATTTTATGAACTTCCGAGAATATATATAAAGCATAAAAAAGCAAAACAGTTAAAATCGTAAGAATAATCACCGATAAATTTTGCTTTTTATTATATATAGTATCATTAGCTATTTCGTATACTGTTTTTTTAGGCACCACAGTTTCTGCTTTGCGATATTTTTCATTAGAAGAAAATATATTCTTCCTTATCGAGTTCAGATTTGAGTTCTGATATGAAGAGGTGCAAAAAGTTGATTTTTTGGATGTAAAACTAGCAGGTTCTTTGATTAATAATGGCGTATTGAAAGATTTGCTATTTTGTTCAGATTTTATATATAAAGCATACTGAGAATTATGAGATTCAATTAATTCTTTTACTAAAAGCTGCTTTTTATTGAGGTTTTTATAGTAGTTTATATTGTCTTGTGTGATTCTAATTTTGACTTCATTAGTATTCAAAAAACTCTTAGTTTGAAGCGATTTTTCCAAAAGATCATTAAAAATTGGTGTGCTTGTAATATAAGGCTTTTTATAAATTTCATCAAATAATTTTAAGGCTTGGCTCCCTTGCATTTTTACTGATTCCAATTCTTCAAGCATGTAGTCCATCTTTATAATTTTCTGCTTATGATTTAGCTTGCTTTTAAGCAAAAATAATTGATTTAGCACTTCAATTTTTTTCTTTTCGGTTTCATAGCTTAGCATCTGCCTTTGCTTTATTTCTTTTTGTCTTCGCTTTAGGTCATTTTCTTCAGGCAATCTATCTCTCACATATTTTCTTTTATTAATCATATTTTCTCTTCATATTTTAAACGATTCAGTATACAGCTCTTCCACACATTCACACATCTGAATAAAAACTCTTCTGCATAGATTATTTTTTTCCTGATCTTCTAGTAATTTAAAATTTGCCGCAACTTCTTCTAACTGCAAGGATTCTATGTTTGTTTTTTCTTTGAGCTCATTACTTGCTATCAATGCTTCTAAAACTTGAGCTTTGCCTTGTTTTTTATATAAAATTACCTTGTCTTTTCATATCAAAAATCATTTTTGGAAAATTTCTTTATAGCACCATTTCCTATGTTCCAACGAAATAAGTTTTGCCCCAACTTTTTTAAGATTAGTCATAGATGCTGGAGAGTCAGCAGGCAAGTCTTCACTGAATGAAAATTCACAATTTCCTTCATCATTCAATACTCTATTTTTGCTAACAAATTGTGATTTTCCTTCTTCATTTGAAATTATTTTTATATCAAAGCTACTTTTCTGTTTAGGAGATCCAAAAATTTCATCGGCAGTCTCATAAAAATAAGTCTTTGGCTGATTCTCAGTATCTTCATCTAAAATACTTATTCTTTTTTCACAACTTGTTCTTAGGCTGTTTAATCTTTTTTCTTCCATTGCAAAAAAATTCGTTTCTTCTTCAGCTTCTGCGCTTTCTGTGTGAATAAGCACATTTTCTGTATAGTATTCAGTATTCATATGGGAAATTTCTGTCACTAAAAATTCGCCATCAAGTGAGGAGGATATTGAGTGCTGCTTAAAATCAGTCATTTTATTAAGAGAAAGATATTAGAACTATTATAAAGGTACATTTTTAAATAATTATTTGTATAAATTATCTTATTTGCCATAAACAGCTTAAACAATTTTGAATTTTTTTCTGTTTTTATAATTTCAAATTAAAGTAATTTTGCTTTTTTTATAATTTCAAATTTTGCATTTTTAATAGCCTATTATTTTTCACATTAAAGTTATTCTTAACATGTTAACTATTTGAGTACCAAGAAGGAATTAGTCTCTGTATCACCTCTGGCGTTGTAGATGTTATTTCCTCCTGAGTAAAATTAAATAAATCAGGCATTCTTTCTCCATTAGGAAGGGTTACATTTTGATCTCTTAATTCATCAAAGAACGGGTGTAATAAAGCTTGCATTGGGGTAGGACGAAGTTGAGGAGAATAAACTAGCAAGCTTGAGATAAAATCAATGGCATCTTGAGGCGTTCTTGCTTTAAAAACTCTGTTCCAAGGATGTTGCCTGATTTGAGGGAATCTAAATTCAGTGTAGTTTGGGTTCATATCTAGTATTTGCTCTCTTGTCGGAGTTCCTAAAATTTTAATGATTTCTACAAGCTGATCGACCCCGCTTTCACCAGGGAATATTGGCTGTCCTAACAGCATCTCTGCAATTACACAGCCAGTGCTCCACACATCAATTACCCCAGTATAATCAGTTGACCCAAAAATAAGCTCTGGCGCTCTATAATACCTTGAACAGATATAACTTACATTTGGCTCTCCTTTGATTAGCTTTTTCGCTGACCCAAAATCACAAATTTTTAAAATATGTGTATTTGTGTCGATGAGGATATTTTGAGGCTTAATATCTCTATGACAAATTCCTAATTGATGAATATAAGCTAAAGCTCTCATCATTTGATAACTATAAAGCTTCAACAAAAGAATAGGGACTGATTGTTTCATCCTTCTATAATGTTTGATCACACTATAGGCAGTTTCAGGGATATAATCCATAACAACATTTAAATAAAGGTCGTCAGGCTTATCTCCTGTTACATAAAAGGCATGGCGCATACCAATCACGTTTGGATGATGCAGCTCTTTCATAATTTGAAGCTCTCTGTTCTTATATCTACGATCTTGAAAAACTTTCTTTATAGCAACTGTTTCTCCTGTTTCTGCTACCATTGCTTGATAAACGACGCCAAAGCTCCCATTTCCAATTGGTCTTTCACTGATGTAAGTGAAGTTGCCTGTTCTTTCTTTGCGCTCTTCTATGCTCATTCTTTGAAGCGAAGTGCTGAGATCTCCAACCCTTCTGCGAACAGTTGCAGAAGAAACATTGTGGATTGCACTCTTGTTAGAACTCCTGTTAGCTCTTTCTGCCATAATTTATATGTCTACTAACTGTTATGTTAAGAAAGAAATTTTGAATATTTTGATAAAATTTGAATAATAGCGATTTAGATCATTATAAAGAAAATTTCAAGACTTATAAATGGTTTGATATTTTTTGAAAAAATATAATAATTAAGGAAATCTTTTAAAAGTTAAATATTAATATTCTTAATGGATTTATTATAGTAATAACAATTTTTATAAGATAAAAATCTCCAAAATATGTTGAATATTTAAAATGACAATTTTGGCATGGTTTTCTTTAGCGGAAAGTGATGAGAAATTAAATAAATAGTTGTTAATTATTTTTTAGATTTATGCACTCTTGATTTTAAATGTGCGTATATAGACTTTTGCTGAACTACTTTAAAACAATGGAGACATTCCACAAAATCTGAATTATCAACCGACAGCACTCTAAACTTCGTGCCATCGCTAGCTTCAATTATCTCTTCAGGCTCATTCTCTTCTTCTGATGCATCTTCTTCGGAGCTATTTATATAATCTGAATAAATTAATTTTGGCTCTGGTCTTTTTCGAGATGATCTCCGCAATCCAGTCTGCTTAGTTTCTTCCTCATCTGGTGAAGTTGCTTCAGTAGAATTAGATGTAGGAATAGTAGGGCTAGGGAGCTTTATTTTTTTTTTGGAATTAGCTGAGATTTTTTCTTCTAAAGATTTTTCAAAATTTTTCGTATCAATTTTCGGTAGCTCGAGTTTTGGAAGGGATTCTTCAGTTTTTTCGAATAGTGTAAAAGTTGTGATTTCAGAAAGGGATGGCAGCTTTATGTTCATTTCTGATATCTTTGGCCCAAATGCTTGGTCAGACACTTTTTGCATTTTTTATCCTGTAATTGTTTCTATTATATAATTATAAGATGCTAATATTATCTAACTCAATAATAAAGTTGCTTTTTGTTAAAGGAAAAATGTGCCTTTTTTGAAAGCTTCATAGTTATTATTAATTATAAAAGAATTATTTTGAAATTTATAGTGAGTTAGAAATCTATAAATGATTTCTTTTATAATTATTGGCAGAAATCGCATGCTTTATATATTTGCAAGTCGAAAAATTTTAATAAAATATCGAATGGAATTGCCATATGCTAAAGTGCGTGATCTTTCTCGATATAATAATAAAATAAATCTTTATGGCTTAATTTATGAAAATTACGTAAAATTAATATATGACTTTCTGGAGAATTTCCATTAAAAATTCTATTGCAGCAATATTTTTCTTTAAATATATTTTTCATAGCTCAGACTAGCCTACAAAAATTAGCTTTTAAATTGCCTTCACTTTTAAAGCAATATAACTGAGCATACTAAACCAATAAAAATGAAGATTTTCCTAAATAAAAATTACAATTACTTCTTTTTGCAGTATTTTCACCAACTAGCATCTACAAAATCTTTTTCTATTAAAAAATCAGTATCTTTTTGCATTGATTTAGTTTATCATAAAAATCAGTATATTAATAAAGCGAGTAATGGAGCCAGACTCAATCGTGGTCGAAATTAGAAGTCAACTTATGCGAGAGTTATGCAACCTCGCCTCAACAGTAAATCTTATTCAGCCAGCTGATTGTGATCAAGAGGTCAATGAAATTCTGAGCGTAATAAAATCGCATCTTGCACATTACTCGAATCTTATTGTAATCAATAATTAGAATTCAAATGCTTTAAGACTAAATACCATGCAGCTTTCCAAAATTGTGCTGAAAATACATCAGATTATCATGGAAGTCTCTGCAGAATATCACCTAGTCGTCTCTAACAACTCATATGAAGCCCATGCCCTTTTTAACATCTTGGATAAATCCAAAACTCCTACATCACCTCAACAAAGCCAAAAATCTCCTTTAAAAGTCTATATAACAGAAGGTCAAACGAGAACCAAAAACAACGAAATTTTTATCAATAAAGACCTGATTCTTTTAGCAGTAACCTCAAGAGGATCGTTTAATCCTTATATAAATGCGATTTTTGCTGGATATTTGTCAGAAGTGAACCATCCTATTAAAACAATCATTGATATTGATCAATTGAGGAGGACTGGGTTTAGGCTTTTTGATGAATCTAAATCCCAGATTTTAGATGAGATAATTTATAAAGAATATTTAGAAACCTTAGTTTGGGGTACAACTGAACAAATTGCTGATTGTTTAAACGAGCTTACAGCAAAATTATGGTTTTCGGTATTAAGAAATGATAAAACTAGCTTAGCCTATATAGAAAAGCTACTAGTAGGTCTCCTAGGCCACGCAGACCCTAAAGCACGTGATTTAGCTGTTGCCCATCTAAACTCATTTTATGACGACACAGACTGGCAACTTTTACAGCCATTTAAGCCAAAAATCACTACAGTTGGGAAAGAATTTGTGATCCGAGAGCTCACTGAAGCTCGAGATACAAGTAACATCATAATGGAACTTCATGCCCCAGGTTTCCATAAAACTTCAAGCAATTATATATTATCTTACCATATCCCTGAAGTCAGAGATGCACCTAATGGCTACTTATTAAAAGTAGACCTTGGAATTTTCACAAGGTGTGGATTTTATGACTGGAGATTTTCTCAGATAAAAGATGGGGTCATATCCCCACTTATGACAAGCTTAAAAAAGATTGGACAGACAGGATTTGAGACTTTTCCTATACAGGGGAGATTTATTGTCCATCCTAATGACGTGAAAGATTTGCAGATTCATGAGATTTTTATTGATTTTCAAGATGCTCAATTTGATGTAAATGATGGATCTATAGTAGAAAGAGGAAACTTTAGGACTGTTAAAAAGAGCATAAAATCAAGATACGAGACTGGAATTAATTGTTTATACTTATTAGGAGCTCTAGAAAGAGACACAGGAACTGATTTAGAAAACCCAAATGCTTCACCTTTAGCATTAATCTGTAGATCTACAGCATGCACATTGCTTGGTGGAGGTAACGATTTTGATGGCCTTATGAAAGAAGCCAAAACTGTAGGAATGAAAATTTTGATAGATTGTGTAGCCAGAATTTCTTCAAAAAATTACCATAGAAGATATAAGTCGAAATTTTTATATACAAGAAATGAGGAAGGCCTACCTGTGGTCTGCTATGGATCTGAAGGTAGATCAGCTAAATTTGAAGACTCAGCAAGTCTAAATTACAGGATGGCTGAAGTCTGGAATCTATTAGTAGAAGATATTGTTAATTTCGCTAAAAAATACAACGTAGATGGTATACATATGGACAACAGCCAAGCCTGGCCTCAAATCATGGAACTAGACGAACTCGAAATGTACAGAAAAGACCCAGACGGAGCCCCTCACTATTCCACCCAAGAAATTTTTGACGGTCTCGTTGTAAAACGCAACGCAAATTACGCATACTGGGCAAGCTCTCTCAAAAAAACCTATCCTAACCCTATTTTTATTAAAGTCTGCAAAGAGCTCTGACGAGAATTTCCTGAATTTTATATAATTGCTGATATATGGCAATCAGAAGGAATGGAAGACCGTGACGTATGTATCACAGAATCTGGCCCAATACCAAGACTTTATGACCTTCCTTTAAAGCTTGCAAATTTATTTGGTAAAAATTTGCATCAGAATGGGACTTTTGACGCAATTGAAAGAAAAGATGTAAGTATCATGAGGGTGTGAAATGACGAAATGGCAGAAAAAATGCCTGAAGGAGCAATTGTTATTCAAAGTGCAACTGGGCATTCTTTGCCATACCCAGCCTTGCTCTATGGTAGAGGGGCATGGGCTGCTGTAGATGTGCTATTTTTTTTGAATTATATTCCAATGACTTTTATAGGAGAACAAGATGGGAATGCATTTAGATCAAAAATCAGCGCTTTATATGATTTTGATGAAGACAGGTCAGCACCAATCCCAAGTAGGCTTTCTAGTGTAAATTTAACTGAAATTGAAGTCCCAACTATAAAAAAGGGCGGAATCCCAAGAGTTGCATCAGCAGCTTCTTTAAGCATTTCTCCAGACATCAAAGAGCTAAAAGAAAAAGAAGAAAAATACCAAAAAGAGATCGGCCCAGAGTATGGCTTTGATTTGCAAAAAATAAAAAATCATTATATCCACAGAAGAAGCATGAGACACGAAAAAGACGTCCTTAAATACGGTGAACTAATACCATTAGTAATGAAGCATGAGCATGGCTGGCACAAACAAGTTTTAACCTTCGCAAGGTATATGCCTGACGAAATTGCTATTGTTGCTATTAATTTAAATGAACACCCTGTAAAAGGGTATCTTGATCTGTCTGCTTTAGCACCATTTATAGAAAAAGAGCAAGCATTAATTTATAGTATTGGGGAGTGGTTTAATCCTGATAGTGATGACTATTATTTTAAAGAAGAACTTCTAAAAGGACAGCATATTATTAATATAAATCCTTATAGATCAGAAATCAAAGGAATTTACCAAAGCGACGTCTCCTCAGACGCAGCCTTAGAAAGATCAATCGAAAGACTTAAAGAAAAAATCGTCTCAGGGCTAAACATTGATGGAACTTACCTAGTCATGAAGCTTCTTAAGCTCCTCGAAGAAAATAACGCAGAATCTGTATACAAAGATGTAGCAAACTTGCTAGGAAATATCAATGAAAATTTCTTGTCTAGATATGTAGTATCCACCCTTGCATTTTTATCAAAAATTTCATCATTAGATGATATTAAAGCTGGGAGACTTTTTGGATACTGCGACTTTTTAGCATTGGCACAAGGCAGACTTAATGGGCCAAAAACCTTTGCAAGCTCTTTATTGTCAGAAAATCAGCTTGGGCCAATTGTGTTTACTTGTCCGGAATTAGGAAGATTTTCGACTGCTGGAGGCTTAGGGGTTATGGTGGATGAGCTTTCTCAAGGCTTAGCATCTTTAGGAGAAGAAGTGTGGGTTATTAGCCCTTATTACGAAAGAAACAAAAAAGGCCAGACTGGGTATTTGACAGGAGACCCTGCAAATGTGACGTGGATCACTAATTTAGATATAGCCTTCGGAGGAGAAAAATATACAATAGGTGTGCATCAAGGCTGTGAAAATGGGGTCAATTTAATTTTCTTACATAACGCATATTTATTCCCATCAGTCTATGAAGACGGCAAACAAGCTTGGGTCATGAGGCAGCTTGTAGCTTGGGGTAAAGGCTGCTTAGAAGCTTTATGCTTTTTCAAAAAATTCCCCTCGCTATTAATCACAAATGACTGGTTTACAGGCCTAGTTGCCGCTTATGCTAAAATTGGTTCATTTGGAAATGTTTTCGAAGGGACTACTTTTCTACATATAGTCCACAATCTTGACCCTACCTATGAAGGGCGTCTATTTCCTGGCCCAGGTGAAAATGGCTGGATGAATGTACACGGTCTTCCTAGACATTTCCTTATTGATCCTCACTGGGCAAAAGAAATCGTTAACCCTTCTAGATGCGCCCTTATGATGTCAGATCAATGGGCTACTGTTTCTCCCTCTTATCGTAATGAACTTCTTGCAAGCTCTCCTCTAAAAGAGCTACTCAAACAAAAATTCCAGCCATTTGCTTATCCAAATGGAATTCCTGTAAAAAATAGGCTCAAAAAACTTGAAGGAAAAGGCACCCATACAGATGCCAAAAAAATTTTACAGCAAAAATATTTCAATTATGGCGACCTTGATAATACAGTGTGCTTATTTGGCTTTGTAGGGAGAATTACCAGCCAAAAAGGCGTCCATTTAATCCTTGACGCAGCAGCTCAGTTGATTCCTCAATGCAACTATAAAGTACAATTCTTAGTAGGTGGCCCGGCTAATAAAAATGAGCCTTATTCAGCCCAATGTTCACTAAAAATGAAAGAACTGAGAGCCAAATACCCGAATAATTTTTTCGCAGACCCAGATAATTTCTTTTTCGAAGGTCCACTTGTAAATCTTGGTAGTGATTTCGGACTTATGCCCAGTATGTTTGAGCCTGGCGGGATTGTACAGCATGAATTTTTTGTAGCTGGCACCCCTGTTATTGCTTTTAAAACAGGTGGACTTAAAGATACAGTTTTTGAGTTTAATGTAGCTAGCAAGACTGGCTCTGGCTTTATTTTTGAAAACTATAACTTAGGAGACTTTATTTATGCTATACAAAGAGCGTTAAATAGTTATTATAATAACGAGCTATATAGCGCCCTGAGGATAAAGGCTTTTGAAGCTGTAGTGGATGGAGAAAGAGTAAGCAGGGCTTGGAATAAAGAATTTTATAGGCTAAAGCAAAAAATATATTTTGAAATAAACGTAAGGAGAGAGGTGTCTAACCAACTAAAAAATGTTAATTGGAGCAATAATGACTATAATCCTGCTATACCAGAAAATCAAGTAAAAAAGCGGTCACTTAAAAGATCGCCTTCAGGAATTCTGCTAGAGCAGGCAGCTTCTATGAAAAGGCCACAGCCAGAAAGTGAAGATGCCAAAAGACATATTTTATTCAGATATCAAACACCATTGAAGGTAAAGACAGTACAGTTAACAGGGTCATTTGATAGGTGGCAAATTAGACATCCAATGCTTTATGATCATGCGAAAGGATTCTGGCATATTACTCTGCAAGTTCCAAAAGGAAGTTACTTCTATAAGTTTGTGGTCGATGGGAATGTTTGGGTGCATTCATATGATCATCCGACAGTTAAAGATGATCAAGGAAATATTAACAACCTACTAGAAGTTTCTTAGGAACTAATTTAAATAAGAGCATTCTTATTAATAATCTACTTCATAAGACCATGGGTGATGTATTTCTCCATACTGTATCGACAAGATATGATCTAAAAGTCGCTTTGTGAGTAATCCACTGTTTCCAAGTTTCATTGGAATATCATAATCCTTCCCTTTAAAATGAATTTTCTTGACTGGGCACACTATACAGGCTGTCCCAGCTCCAAAAGCTTCAATAACCCTTCCTTGTTCAACAGCTTCTACAAGTTCGTGAATTGAAAAAGTCTTTTCTGACACCTTAAACTCGCCCCATTCCTTTGTAAGTGTCAAAATCGAGTCTCTTGTGACGCCTTCTAATATAGTCGAATCTAAAGGAGCTGTAATAAGCTCAGTTTCTCCTTCTTTAGTTTTCCACAGCACAAAGAAATTCATAGTCCCGACCTCAGTGACGTTTCCGTTTACAAGCCAAAGCAACTGCTGGTACCCAAGTTTGTTGATTTCGTCTGTATAAGCAATTCCTGGGCCATAATTTCCTCCAACTTTTTTGTCACCGACACCACCTGGCCAAGCTCTGACACGAGCTTCATCACAATATAAAGCGACTGGTTTAAAGCCTGTAGGGAAATAAGGGCCTACCAAGGCATTGACGATGAAAAGTTTGGCTTTGCCTGGCTTTGTGACGCCAAGCTGCTGATGGGTTCCGATCATGGTCGGACGAATGTACATTGAGTATCCTTTTTTGTTAGGGACCCATTTTCTTTCGATATCTACAAACTTGCGTAAGCATTGGAGGAATTCTTCACCGTCGAAATCAGGAAGAGCTAAGGCAGCTGCACTTTTTTTGAGACGCCTTATATTCATTTCAGGTCTAAATAGGAGGACCTTGTCGTGGGCTGTTTTATAAGCTTTCATGCCTTCGAAACATTCGGTACCATAGTGGAAGCAGGAGCTGGTAGGGTCTAATACTAATGGCTGATAAGGAGCAATTTGAGGTGTGTGCCATCCTTTTTTAGCATCCCAATCAACCCAAAATAAATGGTCTGTTGTTTTTTTTCCAAAGATAAGTGTTTCGTCCAGGACTGGCATCGTTTTTGGATTATTTGTGTGGTCGATGACTATTTCTGAAGCTCTGAACGTTGATTTAAGTCGTCTTCCACAGGTGTTACTTAATTTAGAACATACTTTGGACCACATATTTATATTAATAAAACTAGTGAATAAAAATTGCAAAGTAAATATTTTTAAATTTAAAATTTAACGAATTTTTTGTGCCTTTTTACTTACTTTTCAGTTTAAAGTAATATAAATAAGTATTTCGTCCTCTTATTTTTGGTGAAATTTAATTTTTAACTTTCTAATTATTTTTATAAAACCTATTTAAAAATTTTTAATAGTAAAATGCTACCACATCAGAAAATTATTTCAAATTGAATCAAGAATTTTTGAAATTAATTATGAATTTATTCAAACTATTAAAAATTAAAGTTTATTGATAAGACTATTTTCAGCTTTCTTCAATGCGTCTGTTCATTTCGCTTCTTTCTTTTCTTTCTTCTTTAAGCCTCTTTCCTCTCAAAAGAAGTCTTTTTTCTAATCTTTCCACAATTTTTGCCTCTTTTCTAGCTTCGCTATGCAATTGGTTGAATCTTTCATATTCCTCCTCATGAAGCTCCATAAATCGACTGTCAGGGATATTGACATCTTTTATAGCTTGTCTTTTAGCTATTTCAGTTTTTTCAATATTATCCAATTTGTGCTTTATTGATAAAGGCACCTCCATAAGCCCAGATTTCCACAAAGTTTTTTCAGCGCCATCAGAAAATCTTGAGTTATCACACCTATATTTTTCTGGAATTTCATATAAGGCTTCCTCAGAAAACTCCTCATTTTCTTTCTTTTTCACGTCATTTTGATCACTTGGTTTTAATTTGCTGCTAATATACTTTTCCATATGTTTTTCTCTCAATGCTTCCAGCTCATTGTTTGGCTTTACAAAAATTTTCCTCATAAAATTATCATGTTCGCTTGCTTTTTCATTATTTTCTTCATTTTCTGTGAATGATATTCCTCTATGTCTTTTACTAGGAAGTTTTGTAATAATTTTTACCTCATCTTTCTCCTCTTGCTCCACAATAATTTTCGCAGCTTTCTTTTCTAATTTTTTAAACATATTTAATAACCAAAAAATTTAATATTTATGTCATTATTCACAATTCATATTTAACTTCTAAATTAACTTAATAGAAGTATGAAACTCTTCTTGGGTTTTCCTTTTCATCTTCTGCTTCTACCTCTTCAAGGGGCTTAACATAATGAGCTGATCCTCTTGAAGCTCTTTCTTCTTTCATAACTTCATCAAAGGTATCAGCAAGATCTTGCTGTTCTAAAGTCTCATGTGGTTGAAGTCCAAGTCTTTCCTTTTTGCTCTTAGTCAAGGTATCTAATTTTTTGATAATTTCTTTAGCTCTTTCTTGTTCTTCTTCACTTTTTTCTCCTTGAGTCTCATGGATATACTTATTGACCATTTCATAGATGTCTTGCTGCAAAGGATGCTGGTTATAAGTCATAAGCTCCCAATGGCGCTCACCTTTATGAACTAGCATATCCCAGCCTCCATATCTTTGGGTAAACATTTCTTCTGGGACTCTTTTGTACATTGCGCGGAGTGCTAATGTGAAAGAGTTCTGGATAAGTTCGTTTCCTTGGAAGAACTGGTTGGCTGCACGCTTTAAGGTTCTATAGACATGCAGGTATCTGAATGGGAAGTATGAGTCATTCTTGCGTGAAATAAATAAAGTCTGCTCCTTTGGTGGCTCAATTTTCTTGATGAAGTTGTGGAAGTTTCGGTCATAGTAGCCATTTCCTACTGCATAATCCCAGAAGCCTTTGTGGCGTATTGTATAAACCATTTTATTGATGGAGAACTAGGGAATTTAATTTGGTTCTTGGAAAGCATTTTTGGGAATTTTATTTGTGCTGGAAAAGTTATTGAAAATTATTAGGAAAAATAAGGTAAAATAAGCTGAGTTTTTATCTTAAGATTATAAAATAAAGAGAAGAATAAGCATATAATGTAATTAAATATATCTATTATTCTTTTATTTAAAGATTTATTTAATTATTTAATCGAATTGCCAATCGAATATGCTAGATTTTTGAATTTATTATGAATAATCTTAATTTATATTTTCTCAGAAACAGTTACTTACTAATGGAAATGTTGCTGAAATTTGTTTTAAATTCCACAGTTAAACCATTTTGCTTAATTTCTCAATTCAAATGCTAAAAGCTCCTCTGAAATCTATTATTAAAATAAAAAAGATTTTTATTGAAAGACTTTTATTAATTATACTGAATTATGGAAAAAAGCGACAAAGAACATTTCCTTAGGGACGAATCCAAAATCCAAGATTTATGCATTAATCCTTTGGAAAAGCCTCCAAAGTGCCTAACTGTTTCTGTACCTTTTATTTAGATAATCCGCACTTCTATAGAGCAATCAGCTCCCCAAGTCTTCAAAGTTTACTCAACAGGAGTCCTCAATTCTCAAAGACTACCACAAGACCGTACAATAAGAATAGGCCGTCAACAAGTGACTGAAGACGGCAAACGACCTAACGACATAACCCTTCCTGCAACTGACCGTGCTATAAGCCGAACCCATTGTATGATAGATTGCAATGATTTTTTCAATAAAGAAATCCCTGATACCTGAATCGCTTTTCTTATGGGTTACCACCCTCGTTTAGGAAAAAACTCACTACTGCAGTTCCTCCCTCAAGATCTTTTCAGGTGTATTTTGATGTTTATAAAAGAGCAAAAATCGCCTTTTTTGATTGATTTAGGAAGCATGTGTGGGACATATATAAGGGTTTCTAACGAAGAACCGATTAATTTGGAGCCTGGGCAGAATTTTTTGATTGGGAGCGATATTATTATAGAAATTGATAGGGTTGTAAGTGATCCTGTGCCACTTTCGGTTAATTCTGAGCAAACTTTGGAAGAATATCAAAATACTTTTAATGACATCGATATAGCACTTGATGATATAGGACCTTATATTGCTATTAAAGTAAGCAGAAATCCAAATGACAACGAAGAAACAATGAGCCCTTCTACATGAAAATTCGCAGCTGAAGAAAAGTATAAAGTTTTTACTATTGGAAGGTCACAAATATGTGATATTCAGCTGCCAGAAAACACTATTTCGAGAACCCAATGTAGAGTTGTATATGATGAAGGGAAATGGCAGTTATTTGACGGACTAGAAAATAAGCCAACGGTAAATGGGACCTGGTTTTCAGTTTTCAGGAAGATAAGAAATGGAAGAGACCACTCAGCACCATGTAAATTGAGTAATGGAAGCCAAATAAAAGTGTCTGACACTGTCCTTCAGGTTGATTGGGAAGTTTATACTGATAAATAAATATTTGATAAAAATATTATCATATATAAATAAAAAAATCAGAAAATTGAGATATAAGCAAAATAAATTAGTAACTATAAAACAATATTTTTAATTAAGTTCAAGGCATTTAAAACCAATACTTTAGAAAAAAATCATCTCAATATTTTTTATCATTTTATTTTATGAGTCGTAGGACAAATTCCAAAGGCAACGAACTCGAATCTCTGAGGATTGAAAAGGAAAATCTACTTCGTAAAAACCAATTCTATATATCCCAAGTCAGCCAAATGGAAGTAAAACTCAGTGAAATGATGGCTCTTTATCAAGCCAAAGAAAGCGAGACTGAATATTACAAAGAACAATTCAGGATCGTGGAATCTGAGCTCCAAAAATGCTCTCAACCAAATTTTAAGTCACTAGAAGAGCTTGAGGCTCAAGTTTCCTTCCTAAAAGAAGAAAATTCAAGGCTTAAACAACAGCCAACAAATTTTGAAGATTTCACAGATCTTAAGATTCAATTCGACCATGCATTAAGAATGAAACAAATTTTTGAAGAAAAATATAGAGAAGCCAGATCTCAGCTTATAAGAGCTGAAATGAGAAAAAGTGAAGAAGGCAGCATCTTTGATTCTTTTCTTGATGAAAGTTCAGATAAAACGAAATTACAGGATTTAGAAAAGAAAGAAAAATTGCAAAAATTAGAAGCGGAAAATAAGTTTCTGTATGAGGATAATCAAAATTTAAGGTGAAAAATAAAAGAAGGTGAAGAAAAAATTGGAAAATTAAATAAAGAGCTGGAAAACGCTTTAAATGAGCTGGGAGAATTAAAAAAATTGAAAAATGAGGAGAGTGATGAAATTATTTTTAATAAAAAACCAAAGTATGCTGTAGAAAGTGGATATGAGTCTGATGAATTATGGGCGGGAGTTGATCTTTCTAACTCTAAAAATCAAAAAATTGAAAAAGTCCATGAAGAAGAAGATTCTACAACTCCTTATCGGCCTTTTGTATCAATAGCTGACAGAATTATAAAATCATCTAAAGAATCTGCTTTAATCGAAGCAGAGAAAATAAAAGAGAAAACTTTTGGAAAACCGCCAAAAAAGAATTTGGAGCCTATAAAAACAGAAACTTATTATCATGATATAAAGCCTTTTATTCCTTCTTCAGATCGGGTTGTTAAAACTGGCTCTATATTAAAATCATCAAGTATGCAAAATTTTGATAGCGAAAAATCTTATATAAAAAATTCATCCAGACAAATTGATTCTGAAAACGTAAGTTTTGAGAAAAAATCACCAGATTTCGTATTTGGGAGCAATGAAAATATTTCACAAATTTTAAAAAGTCAAAGTATATTAGATAATAAAGCAGGATTTAATATAAGCTTTAATGAAGCCAGTTCAAGGGGTGAAAGCTTTGCTGATGAGTTTCCAGAAGAAGATGAGTTATTGTAATTAACTTAAGCAATTAATAACAGATAAATAAAATTTAGGGTTTAAACTATTTTAATAAAATAATAAAAACCATAAAATATAAGGACAATTCTTGGATAAAACGCAGATCGACAACATGGCCGAGTGGTTAAGGCGTCAGACTCGAAATCTGTTGGGTTCTCCCGCGCAGGTTCGAATCCTGCTGTTGTCGTTTTTGCACATTTCTCTGGATTTTAAACTTAAGCACTCAAAATGAATTTATGACCTATTTTCATCAAGTCCTATACATTTATTAGATTTGAAAGCCAATAAGTGGTCGAATTTAAAATTCCAAGTGATTTTATTACAAAAAATATTATCAAGCTTATAATTAGTTTTAATTAAGTTTTTCTTCATTCCAGGCTAACCAAAACATCAATAACTAGTTGGGTCGATATAATGAAAATTAAATATCCAAATTGAAGAATTAAATTGAAAATCTCGCATATATAAAACAGCTTCATTATCTAATTCATTCTAAAAATTCAACACTTCTATAATTTCCTCAAAAATAATTTTAGAGAGCTGCAATATGCTTCAAGCTATTTGAGCTTAAATCAAAATAAGTATAAATCACAAGTAATTACCAATTTCTAAATATCTGTTGTTATTTTAAAGAAGATCTATTTGAATATAAGAAAATATAAAATAATTTAAAATTTTTAATGAAACTCTATATTAATAATTAAATCGTTAGTTAATTGAGCATGAATTAATTTCAATTACAATTAAACAAGGGAATTAGTTATATAATGTGGATTAGTTACTAAATATGTTCAGAGTAATCAAAAGAGCATTTTTTAAATTTGCACAACAAGATTTTACTAGCAAAGAGCGAAAACTCAGCAACCTTGCTATTTTTGGGATTTTCAGTGCAGCTGCTTTATCATACCCTATTTATACTTATTTAGAAGACCCTCCAGCAGTAAAAATCCAAAGAAATAATATACTTAAAGAAATTTTAACACAGAATAAGTCATTTTCTGGGGTAAGACGTGATAGAGATGTGGAAAACATTTTTAATAAACTTAAAGAAAATCTTGTTGTGATTTGTGGACCTCCCTTAAGTGGTAAAACTTCAATTATGAGTGATGTTCAAAGCCGTGATTTCTGAAAATATACCTTAAGAATCGATATCAAGGATAGTCTAGAAGAAACAATAAACCAATACCCATGAAACCAAAAAATTGGTAACTTTTATATAGGAGAAAACAATTATAAATTCTTTTTTGATAGCATTTATGCTGCATTATATGCAGCTGATCCAGATAAAACTCTCTTAATAATAGACGGATTCGACAAATTCCAGCCTGTAATGAGAATAGCAGTCTTAAAGTTTTTACAAAGAGTATTAAATAAAGCACACATATTAATTTCCATTGAAAACATTGACGCTTCTCGCATATTAAAAGAACGTAATTTTAATTTAGTGAAAAATATCGAATTTTATGAGCTTTCGCCTATGGGAAAAGAAGATTTTTTAGCAAGCTTGGCAAGTCATCCGAATTTTGATAGAAATGAGGTAAACAGACTATATGAAGAAATAGGCTCGAGCTTTGATTTTGCTTATGATATGATGAATAAAAATGAAAAAACTGAAAATTATCTTAAAAATGCAAAAAAAATTATAGAAGATAATATAAATCATATTTTATCAAAAAAACCAGAACTCATCCCAGGAATTTTTGCAGCTTTAATGACGATTAAACCTGCAAGCCCCTTAGGTGATATTTACTCTAATACAGAAATCGCTAAAGAACTTATCAGCTGTGGCATAATGCAGCCCCATTTTCATGGCTGTGCAAGATTTAGAAACAAATTTGTGATTAAAACAATAGAAGAGATAGTTACTAAATAAACATTAATTAACCCCTCTATATAAGCTTTCTCCTGAATCTCCTGAATCTGTTATCAACCCTTTTGCAATTCTTCTTGCCCTTATTTTTAGCTTTAATAGATAAAGCCCAAATGCTACTATAAAAATGCTTCCAAGAGAGTACCCACAAATTTGGATAATTTTCATCACTAAAAAGCCAGTTTTTAACGCCCCAAATTGTTTATCAACAGTGCTTTGGTCAAATTCTTCAGTTCTTACTAAGAAAAATAGAGGAAGGTAGGTGCGATATCCGGTGCTGTCCATGCTCATTTTCCCAAGATTTGGGTATAAAGCGTCAGGTTTGAGCTCTGAGCTAAACATAAGCTGCTCAGTGACGTAAAAAACACTTCCTGTGTATGGCTCTAGGTTTAAATATGATTCATATTCTTTTGGATAATTTAATTCTGGCCTTGTATACTGAACAAGGCTACCAAGAACAGGATCAGCTCCAAGGAAATAAGGCTTGCTCCCAAATATTGGCCCTCCCATCACGCTTGAGATATTAAAAAGTCCTTCAGGCCCAAATTGATAAAATCTTGCTTGTGATGGCATCTGAGTCGCATTTTTCAAATTATTAGGACTAATCCTATACTTTAAGCACTCAAAGCCTCTATAATCGCTTTTCCCTACATATTCTCCTTCCAAAACTAGAGAGGCCTGATACAAATAAAATTTTATTTCAGAATCCTCAGTCAGCCAAGGCTGGAAATTCCATGAATCACTGCCACTTATAGGTACAAGCTCAGCCCAAGGATTAATATTAGCCCAGTCTATTACAGATCCCCAAGGACTTTCTCCAAAATAATAAGGCTGAAGAATGCTTATATAAGACACACCGTTATATAAGCGGTAAAATCTTACCTCATCTAGATCTTTGGCACCTGTATTCAGGGCATGCCTAAATTGATTGGGGATATACTCATACATTTCTCGGGTTTGGTTTTGGCCGAGTTGGATTTGGGTTGGGTTTATTGCAGGCATTCCTCCTAATAGAGGATTTGTTTGTGAGATTTTAGCAAGAAAAGGATCATAATCAGTCCATAAGAGCTGCTCAACTGTTTTTTCTCTGAACATGCCGCCAAATACAAATTTATCTATTGCAAATCGGACATAGTTTAGTAAATCTAATGGATTTTCCATCAAATAGTCTTCAGACATTTGGCTGTAATTTCCTTGGAAATCTAAAATAAAAAAATTCTGAAGGGGAGAGCTTCCTAGAAGTCTGTCAAAGGTCAAAGCGTTATTAATTTGTTGATCTGTAAGTCCTTCTTGATTTATTTTAAAATTTATTAAATATGCATAATACTCAGGAGGAGCTGGCATCAGCGTCTGGAATTTTGGTGACAAATAGTAAATTGACGTTGTATTCTCAATTTCAAAAATTTTGAAAATTTCTGGCAAATTTTCAGTCACAAAACTCCTTCCCCACTGTTTGGCAGCCAAATCCCAGCCAAAGCATCTCTGACCAGCGTTAGTGCAGCCATAATGAGCTTTTAGCTCATTATCAAATAAAGAAAAATAATTAGTCAGTGGGGAGTTTACAAATAAAGTTTCCATATCTTCGTCAGATAGTCTTGTGAGGTTTTGGAATTCTAAGCCATCATAAGAATTAATGCCATTCCAATAAGTCAAAATTCAAGGGATCATTGTTTCTGTGTTATTTCCCCATTTTAGGTTTGGGATATCGCAGATATAGCCTGAGTTTGGAAGACTTTCTTCAACAATTCCTTCACAGGTTTGGTTAAGTTGGAATTCTAGCCGTAAATAATTATAAATTGAAGATATTGTGATAGGTAAAGCATCTGCAAGAGTCATTCAGATTTGATAGATCCCTTGGCTTCCTATATTTCCCAAGCTAATTTCGCTTGCAATCCCTCTATTGTCTTTATTGTAAATATTTTGATCAGTACACCCTTGTAGCCCAGTATAAGAAAGCAGAGAATTAACATAGTCCCATAACACCCTAGCATGATCAGCAGACGCCAAATTAAAATCATTAGCAATTTGATTAAAATTCCCAGCTTGGCCTAAATCCCAAAAGTGATTCATATGGCCTACATCTAATAGAGTATAATTGCTTCACTTCGGCCATCCTGTGATTCTATCATAATAAAAAAGACTAAAATAGTCCTCAACTGTAAACGAAACATTAGGATATTTGCTCCCAATGTTAGTTGCACTGATAAAATAGCTGATTTCTGGATATCCATATAAAGAGCTATTAGTGCTTACTATAGAAAGACCTTGAGAAGGCTTTCCTGCTGGTGGATCATTGGTCACTAAGGACTGTGACCATTGAAGAGCTCCTAAAAAGGCAGGGTCACATTCAGAACTCCCTTCACAGCCATAGTTATTAAGCAGCATCAGCAAAATCGTATCATAAATTATCTTGAAATTTCCATTGAAAATGGAATTTATTTGCTCATCAGTCAATCCAAAATATTGTTGAAGTACATAAAGAGACCCTGCTAGCGGATTAGGTTTCAAAAACTGCCCGTTTTCTGTGTTTTCTTGTAGTGCAGTCACCCAAACTTGTAGTGTTTGCCATTTTCCCATCCCAAATCTTGCATCATTGAATAATGAATTACCTAATTCTTCGTCAATTTTTGCTTCATCATATATAAGGATTTTTGCTAAATTATAAGTTGGAATAAATGTAGCAACTCCTTGTGCGTAGGCTCCTAATGCTAAAGCAGTATTCAGGCCAAGAACGACGTTATAAAGAATAGGGAGTACAAGAACTTGAGCAGAACTATGCTTCATTGTGTCCCAAGCACCAAAAGAGCCAGCACTAATCTGCATAATTTTATCTGAAGGGTGGGTGTTGTTTCTTCATACACAGTGATGAGTAAGGTCTAATCTACAGTAATTGAAGAAATGCACCCATGATTTATCGGTCCCATCATTATCTGAATATTCTATATCAAGCCATGTGTCAAATTCTTGATAAATGTACCCGTTTTTCTCAGTAATTATAGGCACAGCTCCTGAATAAAGCACTTCATCAGGATTTTCAACGTTGAAAAAGTGATATTCATGGAGCATTATTACGTCTAAAGTTCCTGGAAGTTCTCCTCATAGTTTCCATTTGCTTCTGTCAGTTAATTTGACTCCTTCATTTACTTGATCTTCTATGAGAGAATACAATATAATAGGCAAAATAGCACCACAAAGAATAAAAAATATCCCTAGGCATAAGAGGATGCTCGCAATTATTCGCTGCTTTTTGGCCATTTTAAAGTTAACAACAAGATGGAGAAATATTAAAATTTTTACATAAATGTCTATGCGAATATGCTGAAAGTTGGCGACTATTTAAACAAAAGTTAAAAATGATTGTAAATGTAGATTTTAATAAAGATTTTGAGGGTTATTAAAATATTGGATAAATAATAAAAAAAAATTATTCTGCTAGCAATCAAAAAGGCTTGAAGATAATTATGGGGAATATTAGGGATTTGCTTTTCATTTATGGAGTTTAAGGAAAAGGTGTATTTGATAGCTTGATGAAAAATTAGGGTTTAACTTGATTTTTAATTTAATAGGCTTAATTTACATCTTTAAAATTTTGCTTTGGAAACACCCGTAATTTTACGTAAAAAGAATAAATTTCTAGGCTAATTTTTTATGTTTATTAGAATGCCAGCATAGTCTTGCACTTCTCGTGATGAATTATCTAACCCTTATTTTATTCTTTTGAAATATTTTATAAACCAATTTCTGAATTCGAAGCTTAATTATGATACAAAATTAATTATGCAAAAAATTGTTTTGCCCATTATTCTAATATTTTGATAGTAAATAGGGATAGAAATTTTCAATTGTAGTTTTCAATCTAAATTAATTATAATTTAATATTAAATTAAATAAAATTAAGAGCAGAAATAAACAGTTTTACATGTATAGAATGGAATTATTTTACCGTATAAATAAGCAAAATTGCTTAATTTTTTTATAAATTAAATTTGGTTAATTATTTTACTTATAATAAAAAATACTGAAACAATTAAATTTATTTGTAATTAGTTAAAGATCAATTCTAGGATACTTTAATTTTATAAATTAATAAGAATAATTTATATAAATTTAAAAATGGAAATCTTGGAATTTAAAAGAATCAGTTATGATTAATAGTTTTTAAATATAATTATATAAAATATTAATAAATTTATATAAATTGCATAGCATGTATTAAAATCTATATAATATCTTATATTTATAATTTCATCCGCTCTTCTAGTTTACTTTTCTTCTTTTTCTACCTTTGCTTTCGACATCCACTATCTTTTCCGTTTTTTCGAAATTTAAACCTGACAAAATTTCTGCAGCTTGCACTTCGTCATGCATCCCTCCTTGTTTTGGCTGAATTTGTTCGACAGGGGCTAAATTGCTTCTGACATTTTGGACGAAATTCATGAATCCTTGGTAAAAATTCATCATTTGCATAGCATAAAATTCCTGAGGAGGGCCAAACACAAAATCTTTGTTTCTCGGTAAATTTGACGAAGGCTTTGATGAGGCAGAAAGTTCTGTCGGGTCGAATTGTGGGTGGATCATCATGTTGAGTTTACTTTCCCCTGAACCAATATCATTGATTCTTTCTTTGGCAGTTAACTCATACGATTTTAATGCTAAAGCTCTTTGATAAGCTTGAATTGCATCATCATTTTGTTTGGATTGTTCATACAAAATTCCAATATTTATCCAGAACTCTCCTTTAGCGGTCGCTTGCTCAGCTTTCAAAAGCAGCTGCAGAGCTTCATTATTTTTTCCTTCTTTCGCTAGTAAAATTCCATAGCTGCAACAAGCATGGAAATCATTCTGATTATTTTTTAAAATTTTCTCAAAATATTCTGATGAATTTTGAATGCTATTTTTTTGAAGGTGTGACATAGCTAACATATAATAAAGTTTATCTAAATATTTCTGGCTCTGATCTTCGGCATCAAGTGCTAACTCAAGACATTGATGGGCTTCGTCGTAGTGTCCCAAAATATGTAATTCCCATCCCAAGCATGCTAATGTGTACCGATTAGACTCGATAGACACTGCACTTCTGTAGGATGACAAGGATTCTCCAAAGCGCCTTAGCTGATGGTAACAATATCCCATACAGCAATATGCCTGTGCTACTATACTTATAGCCGCGCTATCACATTGAATACAGTTTTTAAATAGACCAATGGCATCTTCATATTTAAGAGCTTGCTTAGAGATAACTCCCAATTTGAGCAAAATTGTTTGTTTTTGCTCAAAGTTTGGGTCGCATTTTAAAGCTTCATGAAACGCTATCTCAGCATAATTATGGTAGGAGAATCTCAGGTAAAGAAGACCTAATCCATACCATAGCTGAGGGTTTGAATTGCCTTTTGGGATAGTCAAGGCTTTTTGGTAGGCAAAGTAACATTTTCTGTAGTCTTGTGCTATATAGTAGCAATGCCCTAACGAAGTTCACCCCTTTTCATAGGATGGCTTTATCTGAACAATTCTTTCATATACTTGGCACGTCTTTGAAAAATTGCCCATATCGGCGTACTTCTCAGCTGCTTGCTCTAGAAGCTCGATTTTTTGTTCCTCAGCCTGGTTTGTTGTGGAAATTGCTGGTACAGTGAATTTAGTGTTCGACATAATGGTGAATTATTGGTCGCAAAAAATACAATAATTCCCATTATGGAAAATCAAATGGTAATAGCAATGATTAGGTTAGAGGCTTAGAGTAAAAATTAAGATGCTAAATTCAACTTAGGGATATTAAATAATTATATTCTCCAATTACTCGTTAAAAACCATGGTAAAAACTTCGCTTATTAAATCCGAAAAAGATTTTAAAATTCCCTAAAAAAGGCTTACTTTCGATAGAAATTTCATACAAAATTCAAAAAACGAAAATTTCTGAAGAAAATCGAAAACCCATGTGAAACTTTAAATTAACTCTAAAATTTGAATTTTTTTTTTAGGATTTTCTGGTGGGATAATAATGTAAATAAGGTTTCAAAAATAATTTTAAGATCGAATCAAACCTGTACTGTGAAAGATAGCTTTTGGCCCATTTTTATTAGATAATGCTTCATCCACTCCATATTAACTTATCTGGTTAGAGTTTAAATTTTCATTGTTGCATATTTATACTAGCGAATTGAATGATTATTTTTACTAGAAATTTAAGCCCTCTTTAAAAGTTCTTCCCGCTCTGTTTTGACATCTAAATCTGGCGAATCAGGGGTAATTTTTTCAAAGTGCCTTGTAACTGCTTCTTGAGGGACTTCAAATACATTTTTATACTCCCATACAGGACTTTTATCTTTATCTATAATAGTCGATCTTACCCCTTCGAAAAATTCCTTTCCTGCCATAAACTGCTGTGAAAGTCTATATTCCATTGCAAAACAGTCTTCTAAAGATAAAGTTTTTCCTCGTTTCACTTGTTCAAAAATCACCTTTTGGGATAAAGGACTAAGTAGCTCTAAACGTTTTAACTTTTTTTGGGCCCAGTCAGTATTGTCTTCTTCTAGTTTTTTATATATGTGTTCAACTGAATTGGCGCCGTTAAAGCATCTTTCAATGTCTTCAAGTTCTGTGAAGGGCTCTTGTGGTTTGTCACTAAAACTTTCGACGATTTGTTGGATGTCTTCAAGTTTTGTGTTAGAATTGATGTCTCTTATTAAAGCATCTCGTAAAGCGCCGATTTTGTCTTTTGAAACAAAATGAGTGGCTATTCCTGTCTGGACAAGTTGGTGACCTGCTAGTCTACTCCCAGTAACTCCTAAATAGACCCCTAAGCTCCCTTGCAGCCTTGGCAGAAAGTAGCTTCCACCTACGTCAGGGAAAAATCCAATCCCGCTTTCTGGCATTGCAAATACTGAGTTTTCGGTCGCTATTCTAATAGGGGCATGAATTGAGATTCCTACTCCTCCTCCCATAACAATTCCGTCATAAATGCATATTTGTATTTGGTTTAGTTTTGCGAGAGCATAGTCAACTATATACTCCCGCTTGAAGAATTCTGAAAGAATATAGGTATTTTCTTCTGATTGTTTTGCCATATACAAAGCTCTTATATCTCCACCTGCACAAAATGCTTTACCAGAGCCTAAAAATAGACATGCCTTATTTTCTGGATTTTTGTTAAAATTGATTATGGCTTGCTCTAATAAAGATATCATCTCTAAATCAAGAGAATTTAAGGCCTTTGGCTTATAAAGTTTTACTTGAGATACAAAGCTGTGATCTGAAATAAGCAAAGGTGCTTCTTCTGCGGTTGTGAATAATCGAGTAAGAACTCTGCGCAGCATTTTTATTTAGTTTATTTAGAAGCCATAAGACATAATAATAAAATGGGCTATAGAAAAAGCGAGCTATATAATTAGAACTCGATTTATTTAATAAAAAATACTTTACAGATATATAAATAGATATTATTTTATTAATTTAACAGCAGTAAGCCCCTTGATTTTTCTTGAAATAAATTTTTTAAATTTATTAGTGATGGAGAAATTTATGGTTCTTAAAAATAATACTAGAATAGCATAGCTTTTAAATACATATTAAAATTTTATATTTATATTAATTTTTCGTAGATTCACTTTCTGTCCCAGCATTTTGCTGGTTGATATCATAGAAATATCCAGCAAAAAGTGCTTGTGATGACGAATTTCTTAGCAATTCCACACTTTGCTGATAAGCCTCACTTTCAGCATCTTTCCAAGGATCATCTGTAAGATGAAGCCTTAAATCAAAATTATCGTCATTTTGGCTGGGAACATATGGCGACTCCATTCTTCTGTCAGTTAGCTTTTTTCAGTCAAAATCTCTGAACCAAGGATGATTTTTTACCTCTTCTGGCCCATTCAACCCTAACCTATTAACAGGCTTTCTTTGTATAAGCTAAATAGTTCTTACCCTATTTACAAAATCGGCAGCTTCTATTGACCAACCTTCGGGAATTTCTTCTTGTTTTATTTGTATTTGTTTAGCTAAAATCTGTTCTCTGACTTGTTTTCGGGCTTTTCCTTGATATGGTCTTGTGCCATTCATGAATTCATAAGCGATGATTCCTAAAGCAAAATAGTCAGCAGCGACCCCATGGTTTTGTCGACACATAACTTCTGGGGCCATATATCCTGGTGTTCCGCTTGTATCTTTGGCGTTTTCTGGGTTTCAAACTCTTGCGATTCCAAAATCTGTTAACCTGACATAGCCTTTTTCGTCTAAAACCAAGTTTTCTGGCTTCACGTCTCTATGTAAAATTCCATTGTTATGTAAATATTCCAAAGCAATTAAAATACAAGCTACAAAAAATTTGCTTTGTTCTTCTGAAAACTGTTTTTGTCTTCCTAAATGATATCTAAGATCTCCTCCTGGCATAAGGTCCATAACAAGATAAATATTTTCTTTGTCTTGAAATGCATATTGCATATTCACTATAAACATATGTTTAAGCGTTGCTAATAGTTGCCGTTCATTTAGAACTGAATTAACACTTTTTTTGGCGAGAATTCTGGCTTTTGACATTTCTTTCATTGCAAAAATTTCTCGTGTCTTTTTGAGCTCGACTTTTCAAACTTTGCCAAAGCCTCCTTTTCCGATTACATAATGAAATTGGAAGTGGGTTTTTGAAATTGAAACAGTTGGATCTGCGTCCTCTGATTTAAAATTGCAGCTTCCCATATATTTTGAAAGAAGTTATTCGATTTTATAATTAACTGAATATGGAATTTGCTGTTTAATATTAATTTTGAAGATTTATAACATATTAGAATTGAAAAAGTTTATTGAATATTGTTTCTAAGCTACTTAGTGTAAATTATAATATTTTATATTGCTTTATTAAACAAATAGTAGTATTATTTTTAATGAAGCTTAATTATAAGAATTATAATTGAGAGCTTCGAAAATAAATATCATTTTTTTATTTTTAAAATTTTTTCGGCTGAACGAGATATTATAAAGATAAAGGAATCTGGTTTCTTGATATAATTAGAAATTAGAAAATAATGTGATACTAGAAATTTTAATATAAACATCATGCGTTTATAAATTTATAGTTATGATAATATCTCAATTTTAATAATGTGCTTAGATTAGTTGAAGCGTGCAAAGATAATAAGATACAAAAGGAGCTTCCGAATAGCTGGTTCCCTTTAGAATTGATTGATTAAAATTTCCCAATTGTTAAACCATTTATATACAATAAAATTTAAAGAGATAAATTTCTAATTAACTTCATTATTAGGGCCTTTAAATGCTTTAAAAATTTTTGATATTCAATTGGATGCTAACTATTTATTCACTGAAATGTTTTGGGAGATTAAGAGATGATTTTTGAATTTCCTGAATCTAGAATTAGGCATTTTATTTTTTAGATAAAAGTAACGTTTAATAGTTATCTGAACAGTTAGCTTGATCGAGTCTAAATATCATAATTAGATTATTAAATAATTTATTAAATTGAATTTTTAAAGCTTTAAATCTCTTTTGGATAAGAAATCATCTTTATCTTCTTTTGTCGCCAAGAAATTTTTTCCTTTTTCGCTCTTGACTTGTGGAAAAAACAAGATATATTGATACTTTACCTTTATTTTGATTAAAACATAAAACCTCAAGAAATTTTGAATTTCTATTGCAAGACAAAAATAGTCGTAAACCTTATTAAGAATTTCCAGTTATTACTGGCATTATAAACATTAATATGGCAACCACTTGCTCCCTTCAAGTTTCAGAAATTTCTTTGATTTCTCAGCAGCCTAAGTCCGTAAATTGCCCGATAAAGGCTCCAAGGAAGCATCCCCTCTACCCAATCCCCCGCAAAGAATCTCCGTACTCCTGGGCAAAAAAGGCTGAATACATTGAGAAAAACCTTGAAAAGGCCGAATTTTACTACAAGGCTGCGATTTCCAACGGCGAACGTGTGGAAAGCTCAGTCAAAGACCTTGCCGGCGTTTTGCACCAGCAAGGTAAAACACAAGAGGCCTGCGAGCTTTTGCTCAAGTACCAGCATCTTTTCTCCAATGATGCCACGAAGTACGAAAACCTTCTGGAAAGCTTAAAAAAGCAAGTTGTCCCGACGGGAAACTCCTTAAACAAAAATATAAAAATTTCAGGATCCAAGGTACCATTGAGTACAGATTTCGTTAAATCATTATTTTTGAATTTCTCGAGAATCAAAAATATTGAAGTTAAGGAAAATTGTGCCATTCTTCATTTTTCAAGTCATTCTGCGGCCAGAAAGACTATAGAAACTTATAGATCAGAAGAAATTTTGGTCTTGGAATGGATCAATTCCAATGAAGAAGTCATTGGACCAGTGATCCTGAAGAAGCGAGCTACTGATTTCTCACTTTTTGCTGGTGAGAAAGCAGGTGCAAAGTTACTTGGCGTTGGAAAAGATTATACATATTTCCCAGAACAGCCAGTGGAAGAAGGCGAGGATCTTATTGATGATTTGTTAAAAAAGTCAATATTGTCATATTTCATACTAAATCAAGGTGAAGCGAATGAGATTCAAGATATCCTTCCCGCAGTTTGTCCTTAAATAAGCACGATTAAATTATAAATATGGAAATTTTATATAAGGATATTCTTTAGATAAAAATGTCAGAGCAAAGAACAAACTGAATTTTTTTTAATATACTCTAAATAAACTCACTATGAAAATATAATTAATTCTGTTATACTAAGCTTTCAAATCATATTTAAAAAATTATTAAGATTAATCTTATAAGAGAAGAATTTTCATTTAAAATTGACAAATTTACATAGCAGAGAGTTGGTGGCTATTTTTCAAAGCAATCTTGTTTGTTTCCACATATTTAACTCAAAGTTTATTACAAAATTAATCTATGCTGACATCTTTTTGATGGTTTCTCACTATCATACTACCAATTTCATCAGTCACATCTGCAAATGACCTCAACTGGCAAGCAAACCCTTCATTTGGCTTTATGATTTCTCTATGTCTTTTTACAAAATCAAAAGCCTCTTCATAGCTTACCCCCATCGACTTCATAATATACATAATTACAAAAGTGGCTGACCTGCTTACACCTTGTGCACAGTGTACAAGTACCCGAAATTTGTCATTAGACATCACATGGTCAATGAATTCGAATGCCATCTGAAAATGTCTACTTATATTTTCTGTTTCTAAATCTTCAACCCCTAATCTTAAATAAACAACTCCTCTGGACTCAAACTTATAATCAAACCCATTCGTCGCATTCAAAATGTGCGTGATTTTTAAATTCTGAAGAACAAGCGGCTCTTCTGCATGATGAAAATCTCCCAAATACAGTTTATTGGAAATAATTTCACTTGGATAACCATGCCTAGGCATTACTGATGGGATATTCACAGCTTCACACATGAATAGAAATTTTTCAGCAAAACGCGAAAAAGGCTCATCAAGAATGTAAACTTCTCGGCATTTGTCTTTTTTCAGTATATAATCGACTTCTCTCGAAAATACGATAGAAGGTGGGCTATATACAATAAAAATCATAAATCGTCTTCTCCTATCAAAAAGGCTCGAATCTCCTAAAACGTTGGCTTTCAGTTCATTTATATTTGGCGAGTCTGAAAACCTGGATTTATACGGGATATTTATGGACCTAGCCAGATGCATGCTGTTGAAATCGCCTTGGTCCCTAACGTCAATGATTAAGTATCTATCTGAGTAGCACTGAATCATATTAAAGACGTATTGAGAATCTATGTGCTCTTTTGCCAATAATCTTGACATTTATACTATCGGTTATGCTAGTTTGAATGTAAAATGCATAGATGTCGCTGCTGGTAGAAAATATGGAATTGGCAATTTACCAGTGTTCAGATAAAAAAAATTATTTAAATAATTTTATAGAGACAAAAGATTAAACAATCCTAATTTTTTTTTAAAAAAACACCAATGTGTCGCTGTAATAGAAAAAAACGCCTCCATAATTAATAAAAAATTTGTAAATAAAATGATAAATTTAGCTTATAATTCTAAAATGGAACACGCTAAAATTCTTGTAGTGGGAGCTGGAGGAATTGGCTGTGAGCTTTTAAAGACACTTGTCATGGTCGGAATAGACAATATTACAGTCATTGACATCGACACAATCGATAAATCAAACTTAAACAGACAATTTTTATTCAGGCCTGAACATGTAGGTCGTCCTAAAGCCGAAGTTGCTGTTTCTACACTCAAAGAACTAAGACCAAGCTTAAATGTGACTGGAATCCAAGCTAACATTACAAATTACGGCAACGACTTTTTCCAAAATTTCGCAATTGTCCTCAATGCTTTAGACAACTTAGAAGCTCGCCGATATGTAAACCGCCTATGCGTTTCTACTAAAATTCCTATGATCGATGCAGGAACCCAAGGAAAACTAGGCCAAGTGACTGTACATATTCCTCATATTACAGCGTGTTACGAATGTGAGCCCAAACCTACCCCAAAAACCTATCCAGTCTGCACCATTAGGTCAACCCCTTCTAAGCCAATCCATTGCATAGTCTGGGCTAAATATCTATATGAAGCTTTATTTGGGCTCAGAGACCCTGACAATATCCTTTCTGATTTACAAAAAAAAGCAGAAGGGTTCAATGACCTCGGAAAAGAGCTTTTTAATTTACTTTTTAAAGAAGAACTGCCTGAAGAAGCTAAAAAAATTGAAATTTCGATAGAAAATATTGAAGGAAGCCAAATAAATGAAGATAAAATAGGGAGTTTACAAGAATATGCTGCAGGTTTTATATATGCTGTAGAAAACTTAAAACCAAGAGAGCCTAAGCCATTTGATAAAGATGACCAGCTTGCTATACAATTTGTAGGGGCTGCCAGCAATTTGAGGGCTGCGAATTTTAAGATTGAGCAGCTTAATTTGTTTAAAACAAAAGAAATTGCAGGAAATATTATCCCAGCTGTAGCTACCACAAATGTTATGGCTGCTGGGCTGCAAGTAATTGAGGCGTTGAAAATATTGAGAAATAAAAATGAGCCAAAAAATGTATGGATTTCTGAGAATGCGAGTGACTCAAAAATTATAGTTTCAGGAAATATGCCACCACCGATGCCAAAATGCTATACTTGCTCTGTTGGGTCTGTAAAAGTAAAGCTTAATTTTAATACGTTTACACTTGGAGATTTGGTATCAAAAATACTTAAAAATGAATTAAGTATGCAAAACCCTACCTTAAATCTGGAAAACGGCAGTATTTTATATGAAAGTGGAGAAGGCTTAGACGAAGAAGACGAAGAAAGATATGCTAAAAACTACAAAATGACACTAAATGAGCTGAGATTGACTGATGGAGTTAGAATTTCTTGTGATAATTTCAGCACTGATTTTACTATAAAATTGATAGTACATCATGATGAAAATCAAGAATTGTATGAAATTGTAGGAGAAATTGTGGAGAATGAAGAAAATCATGAAGAAAACGAAGAAAATCAGAATGGGCTGAAGAGAAAAAGTGAAAACTCCGACGAAAGGGAATGCAAAAAGCTGAAAATAGTTGAAGATATAGAAAATTAGATAATTTACTTATGTTTGTCATATTTAACGCGTCTAAATGAGGCATTGTTTTCTTTTTCTGGAGCATAAGGGTTGATTTTATATTTTTTATCTGGGAGTTCTTCTATGATTTCAGCTGTAAATACTGCTGGAGATAAGTCTTCAATAGATGCTTCTTTTTTAATGATTTCTCCAGGGTCAACTCTCAGCATCTTTTCTTTTTGAGCTTGTGTAAAACCTTTAAAAATTCCTTGAATTTCGCTAAAACTTTCTTTTTTCACTATATTTACTAGCAAATTTAATTCTTTAGCCTTCTTTACAGCCAATTTAACCTCTTTTGCTAAACTCTGCATAACTTCTTTGACATTATCATTATTTTCATCTTTATGATTTTTATTAAATTTTCCTAGCATTTTTCTGCCCCATAATAAAGCATTAGTCCTGGTTTCTTTTAAACTCAAAAATTTTTCTTTTTCTTTCCCAAGATTTTCGTTACATTTTGCGATTTGATTTCTCAAATTTTCTTTATTCACATTTTTATTCGCCTGATCTGCAAGTTTAAATTCATAAATAATTTTTACTAATTCTGTATTTTTCTTTTTATAGCTATCACATACAGCTTTGCTTTCTGTGACCATGCTGGATAGCTGTCCATATGATTGTTCTCTTGTTAAAAATCTTTGTACAACTTCTTGAATATCATAAAGCCCAGTAACAGCCCTGATTTTTTGAAAAGCTTCTTCTATTGATTTAGATTTTTCCGTTTGGACTTTTAAAGCATTTCCTAGATGTTTATATCAGGTTTTGTTAAGCAATAAAGCTTCCCTCATTTTATTATACCTCATATCTCTATCTTCATTGGCGGCAGCTTCTGAAATTTCTTCTTGCCTATGTTTTCTGTCCTCTCTTCTATCATTAGCTCCAACAGTAAATTTATAGTCTTTTTCTACTATTTCTAGCTGCATATTATGAGCTTTTTGCTCATCAGAAACGCTTTGCTGCAGGTTTTTAAAGGCGACAATTCCTTTGTACATTCCATCTCTGCTGACTAATTGTTTTCTCTTCTCATCTTTTAAATAATAGTTTTTCAGTTTTAGCTGTTCTATTAAGGACCGCTTTTTAAAGTCTAAATGAATTTTTGTCTGCCTCATTCTTTCTAAGATATGCAAATTTACTTGTCTGCTGAAGTCCTCATTAATTTGTCATTTTTTGGTTTCCTCAGTTTTTTCTGTTAAAATCTTGATTTTTGCTTCTTGTCGTGAAAGTCTAGTTAAGCAAATTTCTTCAATTGCATTATATTGAGAAAATTGTAAATTTAAATCTTCTAATTTTTTATCAGTTTTTTCAAAATCCTGTTTATAAGAATTCAGCCTTTTTTTAAGCGCTCCAAGATGCTCCCCAATTTCTCTTTTTTCACCTTCTTTTGGAGGGAATTGAGAGTTGCGAACACCTGCTAAAGGGGCTATATAACTATCTAGTTGTGAAGCATTACGAGCATGCTTTCTTGATGTGGAAAAAAATGAAAAATTTGGAGTAAAACTTCGAGTTTTTATATGCTGAAAAGTCTGGGAGACTGGATTTGCTGTAGCTGGTCTCATCGGCTAGATTTATAAAATAATTAAAAGAATAATGATAAATTTAAATCAACTCCATTTTTGAAGTAAAGAAAAAGAAATAGTCATATTATTTTTATCAAAAATGAGTAGAATTAAAAGAGATTTATTGATGAATTTATTGAGAAATTAATTAATTTATTAATTAGACAAATACCTTGTAATAAAGGGAAATTAGATTTAAATAAATTTTACAGAACTTAAAATTTATTGAATGGCTCTTTCTTTGAAGAAAGCATAATATTTCCATATTCAGCCATTCCTCGCTTAAGAGCAGGAGTTGGACTATAATATCTAGTTTCTAGGGGTTTGCCTGAATATCCTGTAATAGGATCATTAATTTCAATTTTTGGAGATTGCCTTGTATATCGAGGTTGTTGAAATAAAGGATGATTTAAGTATTTTGATATAAACGGATTAGTATTTCTGTCCGTAGGAATAAATTTAGATTTTGGTATCTCTTTAATTGATTTTTCTGAAACAATCTTTGCTGGCCTTGAAATCATTTGAATCTCAAAAGGATTAGGAGTTTGGCTTAAACTATTATCATAACTTGAATTTTGGCTAGCTTTTCCTTCAGGGTTCGAAAAAAAATCGCCACGATCAAATATAGGGCTCTTAGATCTGTATTCTTTTCTAACACCTGGGAATTTTGATGCTCCAAGTGCAAAATCAGGGGAATTTGTGTTTTTATTAATAAAATATCTTTTTCTCCCTACACTAAGTTCTCCTGGTAGTGCTTCTAATTGAGGATATTTTACCTTAAATGTAAGCTCCTTAGCGTTCATTATGCCAGTTATATAATAATTTGTAGCAAAATTAGCGAATAGAACTTGAATTACATTATTATTTTTTAATCTTTTTCACAGAATTTTCACTATCAGTTGACAAAACACCTCCTAATTGATCTCTTTTTCTTTTGCCATGACTAAACCGTGACTTTTTTTCTGCTAATCTTGCACTTCTTCTTAATTGGGAATTTTGAGATATTCTTTCTGATCTCAAATGCTCTGGGGTGAAATTTTCTTTGTCAACCTCCATATGATGTATTTCTTCTAAGGATGATTGGCTTTCATTGTCTTCTGGAACCATCTCAGTATCTTCATTATTTGAAATTGGTTTTTGGAATAGTTTATGAGCTGAACTTAGTCTTAGCTTAACTTCAGTTCACGTTGTGTCTTGAACTTCTTCTCCACTTTCAAGGACTTTCACTCTTCGAGCAGATCGCTTGATTTGCTCGTTAATGCTCATCCCCGAATAATCAGCATTTCTGAATATAGGGTCTTCACTCTGCAGTGGAGTGAGGTTTTTATCATTTTCTTTACTTTCTGGGCTACTTTTGTTGGATTCTGCTGTTTCTGTAGGACTTCCAGTAGGATTATAAATGATAGAGCCAGGCTCATGACTAGGAGGGGTTGGAGGGAGATATTCACTTAAATTTTCTAAATTTACTTGGTTTATTGGAGTTAATTTAGAACCCTCATTCACATTTACAGCATCTTTTTCTGAATTTTCATATCCTAAACTTTGGCGGGCTACGAATGATAACGAATTTTTTGATAAAGAATCTCTTGATATTTGGCTTGAGCTGTCATAAGAATTAGTGTCCTCCAGAATATCAGCTAAATTATGTTTTATGCTAGATTTTTCCTTAGATTTTGTTTCAGACTCTTTCTCTGAATGCTGAGAATTGTTCTGATTCTTATCACTTTCAAATCGAGATTCTCCAGAATGTGAGTTGGGAGAGCTTAACTGAGATTTTGATTTAAATTTGGGAATTGGTGTGCTTATATGGCTGGACTTTTTTGATTTGGAAGCTTCTTCTTTGTTTTTTTTAATGTAGTCGACTTTGTGCTCTGAAGAACTTCTTGATCTCTTTTTTGTACTCATATTTTTGAAATTAATTTAAGAAATTATGATTATTCTTTCATTATACTGCTTCAGACACCATTGCTAAATGTAATTTTATTAATAGCTAGCCTTTTTCTTATATTTAAATTCTGTTTAATCTTAATTATAAATTTGTATTGAGAGCCTTTTTCTACAGCTTTAATATGATCTAGCCAGTTATTTTTTTAATTTTGCTGAATTACTACCAGAATCTTAATTTTAAAAACATTATAGAGATTAATTGTTATTAATATTTAAAAAAAGTTAGATTTTATTAAATTTCTATTATTTTATTTAATATGCATTTTTTCTTTAAATATTTTTCTGGATGCTTCTTTTCTTTTTCTTGCAAAATCGATCTTAAAACAATCTAATTTCAAAAAAAAAACGCTAAAAGACTTCACATTAATAATCTTAAATAAAATATATTAGATGCTAAATATGAACAGAGGTTTAACTCCTCCAGTTATAGTAATTCATCCTGATCCAAGGGATCTTCCAAGAAGGAGAAGACACTCTATTCAAACCCAAGAAAAGAAGAGTAAGAATAACAATTCATTTTGTGAGCCATCAACTCCAGCTGAAAAAGACAGTACCTTTTATAATGAAGACAAAAAGAAAAATCATCAATCTTCAGCAAGTAAACGCCCATTTGTTATATTTGCATGTGGACTTTGCCGCTGCTTTAGAAATAAAAATAATGAAAGAGTGATTGAGGAAGAAACTGGGCCAGGGACTAAATATCAATTTTAGTTGTGTATTATCTAATTAAATTGCAGAAAAGCTAAGTAGAATAATATAGATAATGATTTAAAACTTTATAATCAATCAAAATTATTTATCCAGAAATTTTGAGGATTTTATATTTAAATTTTTTCACTTTTTTTACATATACATCAAATCTCTGTCTTCACCATAACAAAAACTAGCCTATGAATTATTAAGAAATGGCGAAAAGATATTTCAAAATATTTCTTTTATGTAGAATTAGATTGAAAAATATAAAACCAATAATAAATTAACTCATTATTTAATTTTTTATCAAAATTAGCCCACCTTCCAATAAACATCGGAAAACGAAATATTTCCTTCAGGCGATACAGAGCCTTTGACCTTTGGCTTTTGTTTCCTATGAGTTGACTGAACTCTTAAAATTGGTTTTTCAGCTGGCGCTTTTATTAAATCAGCCACATGAGTATTTATAGTAGAATAAAATCGAAGTTTTGACCTCTTTGATAAATTTATAAATTGAGGTCTATATAATCGAAAAACTTCTTTAAAGCTAGTTTCGCCAGTACCATTATTAAATTTCGTTGAAGACTTTGGACGCTCATGATTTTGCCTGAATTCTTGATATCTAATTGTGGGTATCGACGTATTTACCGTTTTTTCATTTTCTTTAAAATAATCGTTTGAGGCTTCAATTGAAATTATTTTCTTCCTTCAGTTTGATTTGTTTGAAAACCTTTTTCTTATAGAAAACGCAGTTGATTTTTGCTTAGAGTTATCAATGCTTTGTTCATTTAATTCATAAAAAGAATCACTTCTCTGCCTATTTTCAATCCCAAATCTTTGGCTATCATTTTTTTCTTTCATTGTATTAGTGAATTTCGATAAAGATTCAGGAGTGACTGTTTTAAAAATTGAGCTTGAATTTAAGACGTCTCCTAAGCCAAATTCATTATACTCCAAAAGATGCTTTTTTCGTTGAATTCTTTTCTTCATCAATTTAAAATATTTACTTATTATTTCCTAAAAAATCTATTTTATTTTTAACGCAAAATATTCGCAGGCAAAAGACACTTACAAACCCCCGGTATTTTCAAGCAGTCAAAACAAAACACATTTGAACAGTTCCTGCATTTAGAAAAATTATTGTCTCCATTCTTATCACTCCATGTTTCACAGTATGGGCATTGCCTCTTAAAAGTAGCAACCGGCACATATCCATGCTGTTGTGCATGCAAATTTACACACATACAAGCCTGCTTCAATTTTTTGCATTTTCCACAAATTTCATTTCTACACCCAGGGCACATAACAACTGCATCATCAGACAAGGCGAATCTTTCAGTGCAATTCTGATTAGGACATTTTATAATATCTCCAACTAATCCACTACTAAGTAAATTATTTAATGAATTTTCTTGATATATTTTGTATAGATCTGGAGTTAAGGCTGCTTCTAAATCTTTTATATGGATATCAGCTTTACAGTTTTTAGCTGGGCATTTTATATCAGAAGCTTGGGCGTAAATTTGTGCAGAAATATATTCAAATAGGCAATTGGGGTGAAACATATGAGCGCAGTTTTCCATAACTGAACAGTTTTCATAGCGAAGCTCATTGGTGCATAAATTGCAGATTAGTGAAGATTGCTCTTTGAGTTTTGGCTGGATTGGCTTAAGAGATTGGTTAAATGCTGGCTCCTTCTTCATGATTTCGATTAATTGAAGGGCTTCTGCTTCTAATTTTCTTAAATGTGCTTCTTTATTGTATTTTGGCTGCGGAATTATTGGTTCTGGCTCTATTTTAGGCTTGTGCACTTGCAAAGAGCTTAATAGCTCTTTGGCTTCACCAATTTGGCCATCAAATACACATGCTTGAATTTTAAAAATCATTTCATTCGGGATGAGACCAGTCTTGATTTTTTGATAGAAACCTTGAAGAAACTTTAAAATCACTTTAGGAGATAGGGAAGTCTTATATCTTGCAGACCCTGCAATATATAATGCTAAAGGAGGTAGTTCAGCTGAATTTTGAAGCACAGCTTCGAATTCTTTAAATAATTCTGAATCCATACTGATAAAAAATCATAAGAATCAGATCAAATTGGTCTACTCAAAAATGGTTTTTGTGGTAACTTTTAATATGATGAATTCTAATTAATTTGGCTGAAAATTAATTATATAAATTAAATATTTTTATTCAAGGCCGAAAGTCCAGCTTTTCCAAGCGTACTGGATATATTATAATGTCCGGGCCCTGGTGAAAAATTGTTTATATTTGGCTCCTTTGGAGCTTTCGGAATGCTGAATCCACCTTTACTTGAGTTTAAGCTTGTATCATACTCAAAAGGTGACGGTAGGCTTTCATCTTTATCCCATCTCAGCTTTTTATCAGTCCCAAAAACGGCAACTGGAGATTTTTCTAAAAATACATGATTAGGAGAGTACTTTCCTGGTCCTGGTGATTCTGACCTAAAATCATAGTTTCATTTCTTCCCAATGGAAATTTTCTTTTTGTCTATATTTTTTTCAGGGCTGTAATGGCCAGGCCCAGGTGTTATATTAGGCTGTAGCCCATTTCTTGTACTTCTTCCTACACTATACTTTGGAGGTGAATCAAAATTTTTTATTTCATATTGTCCAGGAGATGGGGTAAAACTTCTATAATACTCTGGCTCTTTTGTTGATTTTCCTATAGACCATCCTGGACTATCAGAATAATCTTTAGGAGAATACGCTCCAGGTCCTGGAGAATCTGAAGGTTTATAATAATAATTTTTAGCCCTTAATACCGCTTTAGGTCCTTCATTCCAGCTTGCATTTAGCGAATAAGCTCCAGGACCTGGAGTATACGTTGATGAGTACTCTTTTTCTCTTCTAGACGTCCCAAACCCATATTTCGGTGTTTTTCCAAACTCGGAATAATATGCATAACGGCCTGGCCCAGGCGAGTCTCTTCCTACTATATGCTCAGCTTCTTTTTTAGAGCTTCCAAATCTATATAAAAATTACTTTGTTTTTGGAGCAGAAGGCTTAATTTCTTTAATTTCTGTATCATAATGTCCAGGCCCAGGGGAATCGCTTGATTTTCTTTCTGGTTTAATCCCAAACGAAAAAGCAGGCATTTTCTCAAGAATACTTGGGGAGTAATCTCCGGGCCCAGGATTTTGACTATTTTTCTCAGTGCTGGTTCTAGCACTCAAAACAGCGACTGGACCTTTTCCTATTGTGGTAGGGATTTCATAAGATCCAGGTCCAGGAACTTCTTTATGCTTAAACTGCAGCTTTGGGGCTTGTGGGAAGCTGTGCTTGCTTGAATATTTATAAAATTCTGTCTCTACTTGGTAATCCCCAGGCCCTGGCACTGGGCTAGGGCTATAATTATCCCTTCTTCCTGTTAAACTATATGCAGGTGCAATAGTCCCATTCATATTTACGTTTAATAAAAGCCAATTCCACTATAAATTTTTCATTAATTAATATTAGGTGTGTACGTTCTACTCCAAAATCTCGTAAAGCAGTCTTTACTCCCAGTTGCTAATAAGTGTCCTAACGGATGCCAAGCTGTGTCTCTTATGACCCCTGCATGGGCATTCTCTATAAAGCACGCAGGTTCATCATATCCTACAATCCAAAAGCCTAAACTCCCATCAAAACCACCTGTCACAAATAAATCAGGCTGAAAAGGATGCCAAGCCAGACTGCTGACTTCTTTACTGTGTCTTTTAAAAACCTGCATTTCTCTCATAGTCCTTACATCGTAAAGCTTGACCATTGTATCTCTTGAACCTGTTAATAAATAATTCCCATTAATGCTTCATCTGACCCTGGTTACTGCGTTGTTTCCAGCATGAACTGAGAATAGCTCAGCTGAGGTTTTGGGGTCTCAAAGTTTGACTAAGCTGTCTTTGCTGCCAGTTGCTATTAGAGATTTGTAGGGGTGCCAGTCGGTGCATTTTACGTCCCAGCCATGCCCTGCAAGCTCTCGTTCTATTCTCATAGTGGCGAAGTCTCATACTTTGCCAAGGCGGTCATCGGAGCAGGATACAAATTTGGTACCGTCGCCAGGGGAAAAGGAAAGATCTCGGACTGCTTCTTCATGGCCTTGCTCTTCTTTGAGGGTTTTCATGTTGTTTTTGGAGACGATGATATAGCCATTGTTATCGCCTGATATCATAAAATGATAATTTTTCGTTCATTTCATTGCTCGAACTCCATATCTGTGGACTTGGATCAAGCTTTCATACTTAAAATTGATTCCACTTCACAGTAAAAACTCCCCTGAGTCGCACCCAATAATTGCACGTTTTCCATGATTAGTCCATTGAACTGAAAAGACAGGGGATGGCTTTTTATTCTTAAATGAGCATACTAAATTTCGGCATATTGAAAGTTGAGGAGAATCTTCTGCAAATGTAGGCAGCTGACGGTGGAAATGGTTTATATAAGGGCGGCAGTGTAAGTAGTAAACAAGACTAGGCTGAGGCTCAATTATGCGCCTTTCTGCTTTTTTGTCATCGTCTCCCATTTTCTTATTATAAACAAATTATATTTTATTTTTTGGGTTTTTTCTTGGGACTTGTCGGCTTTATTAATTTTATAAGACCTTGTTTTTCTTTTTTTGATTTTTTTCCGTAGTCTTCGGCTTTAGATTTAGATTTTCTTGGGGAATTTTCACCTTTTATGCGTTGCGGAGGGATATCTTCTTTAGATCTTCGTAAAGTATCTTCAAATTTTCGTGGAGAGTTGTCTAAATTTAATTTTTTTGGAGAGTTGTCAAAATTTAATTTTTTTGGGGAATTTTCAATATTTATTTTTTTTGGTCAGCTCTCGATTGGCTTATTATCATCAAAGGAAATTTTTCTTGGAGAAGATTCTTGATTATGTCTTCTTGGGGAATTATTATTGCTAGCTTTTCCATCAAACTCATTATTTTCTCTTTTTAAAGTCCTTAAAGGTATGATAAGGCGTTTTTTGCGTTTTCTTTCTAATCTTTTTGCGATACTTTGCCTAAGCTTATATGCCCTTCAGCTTCTTTGTATAATTCTAGTATTTTTTTCCAAAATTTTATTTTTGAAATCTTCCATATATTTAAAAGCTAAAGCAAGATTTTTCTGGTGCTTATAGAGCAGATAGTTTTGCCTCGCGATATATCCTCTTATATATTTTTGAATTATTATTGCTGCTTTAATTCTCTTTTGCAGTAATTTTCTAGGCAAAACATTTCTTTTATAATACACAAGTCAGCAATTCTGTATTTTTCTTGCAGCGGAATTTATTTTTATTTTTTCCAACTGAATTTTATTTTTGATAAAATGTTGGTGCCACATCCGTTGGAATTTTACAATCCCAAGGAAAGATTTTTTTTTCCTATAATAATCTGACGCTTTCTGTATCATTTCTTCATCTTCTAGCCTATAAATATCATTATCAAATGAATACCCATAGACTTTTTGCAATTGTAAAGACAAACGTTCTTTTCTTTCTTTTTTTTTGATTTTTTCTTGGAGTTCTTGTTTTTTATTTGCTTGGAATGTATATTGTTTAATTAAAGCGTCTTTTGCTTCTAGATGATGCCTTAGTTTTATGTCAATTTCGTCAGATATCTCACTGTAATGCTGGGAATGGTTGCTGTTTCGGCTTCTAATTGTGATTTGGTTTGAGGAATTTCTTTGGCTTAGAGCCCGGATTCTGGGTAGTTTAGGAATTGGAGTCTTGGAAAATGATTTTTCAAAAGAGCTGGATATTCCTTCATTATAAGAATTTCTGATATTTATCGGAGGAAAATTCATATATAAATGATCTGTTAATAAATAGTTAATAGAAGAATTATTAAAAGATTAAGAAAAATCTGTGAATACAAGGCAAATAATCTGGTTATAGCTAAGCAATGTTGCTTTTCTTCTTTTCTTCTATCATTTTAAGTGTTGATTCTGAGAGTCCTTTTCGGTTTTGCTCATTTAGTCTTTTTTCAGTTGCTTCTAATGCTTTTTGTCTTTTTTCGCTCCTTTCTTGTTCAGATGTATGACTCAGCTCTACTTTAGGCTGTTTGGCATTGTTAGCCTTAACAGATGCGCATCCCATAAATTTTTATAAATGATGCCATTTAGGTTTCAAAATTGGTATGACGATTTTAAATATGTAAATAGCAGAGCTATTGGAACCAAAATGTTTTTATTTAATTATTTAGTAAAATTAATTTTTTGGAATTAATTAAAACCTTGCTAACTATTAAAACAATTTTGATTATCAAAGAAAAATTATTGAAAATTTTAATTTCATAAGGCTTTTATTTTGATGAATTTTAAGGGAATAATTAAAGCGAAACACACACAAATAATATGTTGCTTCATTTTAACATTGTTTTTATCAAATTTATCTGCCATTATATCTCACCATTTTAGAATATATCCAAAAAGACCTTTTATTCGACAAGGTAACATAGTTTCATATATGGCTTTATAATCCAAATATTCAAGGAAATTTATCCTTTATTGGCTAAATTTAAATACATACACCTATAACTTCATAAACAATTTTGTGTTCATAATAAGGCGAAAATATCAAATTAAAATTTCACCTGATTTATATTACTCTATATGGGTTTTTGTAAAATTTCACAAAATAATGAACAGGGTTGTTTCTTATTATTATTGATGCAAATTTCTTCCTTTATGTTTACTTAAACTATAATTTAAAAATCTTTTAGCATAAGGATCTTAAAATAATATACCCAGCTTATTAAAAAGCTTTGAATTGGTATAATTTTTATATCAGTATTTTCTGTTATTAGCTTAGACTTTTATTATACATTGGTAATTAGTTCCAAGCAGCTCAAATATTGAATCCTTTTTGATATTTAGAAGTCTAAAGCTTAACAGTTTTACATATGTAAGTTATAAAAACATAGAATATCTAGGAAATAAATTCTAATACATATACAAATTTACACCTAAGTCAACTTTTCTATCAAAATCTTATAAAATTCAAACTTTGACACCAAAGATAAAACAGCATAATTTATCCCTTTATCCCACTAGTATTTGGTGTCCTAGACTCCATTGCATTGATTTCTTTTGAACTAAAATTAAAGGCGAATAAATAATAAATGACTGAGCAGACATCAAGAGGTCTCATAGACTCCGCAAATTTCGTCGCCAAAGAAGATTTGATCAATCTAGTAGACACTTATTTGGACCGTAAATTTGACGAGGAGCTTAAAGTAGTTGAAGAAAAAGGAGGAATTCAAAATTTCCAGGAGCTGCTAGGTGTTGACTTTAGCAGAGGTCTATCATCTGATGATGACTTTGAAGAAAGAATAGCAGCATACGGCACTAACCATAGAGAAGAAAAAGAGCTCGACACTTTTTGTGAGATGTGCTGGGATGCTCTTGGAGACAAAATTCTTAGGATCCTTCTTGTCATGGGGACACTTAGTCTTATCATTGGAGCAACACTAGAAGACCATCCAGAGTATGGCTGGATTGAAGGTTTCGCCATTCTTATGGCTGTTTTTATTGTGGTTATGGTCACTTCTACCAACAACTATTTAAAGCAAAAAAAGTTTGCCGAACTTAAAGGCATCCATAAGAACAGAGCACTTATAACAGTCATGAGGGACGGAGAGTTCAAATCTTTACACCCAAGCGAAATTTTAGTAGGGGATATAGTAAAACTCGTCCAAGGAGATATAATTCCAGCTGATGGGATTCTCATAAAAGCCCAACGCCTACAAACAAATGAGTCTGCTCTTACAGGAGAAAACGACAATGTTGAGAAAGAAGGCCATGAAGATTGCTTAAAAAGACTTAGAAGTTTCCTCAAAAAAGGAACCAAAGCTGAAGGAGACCACGCTAAAAGAGAAATCCCTTCAGCTATTGTTATTACAGGGACTAGTGTAGAAGAAGGAAGTGGAATAATGGTAGCCATTGCTGTTGGGGATAACTCAAAAGAAGGTAGACTCAAAGGTTTCGCTGAACAAGATGACGAAATGACTCCTTTAGAAATTAAGCTTGAAGGTCTCGCTGATAAAATTTCAGGGCTAGGATTAGGAGCTGGAGCTTTCGTGGTTTTGGTGTTATGACTAAGGTTCTTTATAGAGCTGGGAACTGGAAATAATGAATGGAGCACTGGTGACAGCATTACTGACTTAATTTATGCTGTCATCGTAGGAATCACTGTTATTGCTGTCGCTATTCCTGAAGGTCTACCATTGGCTGTTACCATATCGCTTGCGTACTCTGTAAGAAAGATGCAAACAGATCAAAATTTAGTAAAAAGGCTTCACGCCTGTGAAACCATGGGAGGAGCAGACTGCATTTGTTCAGATAAAACTGGCACATTGACACAAAACCTGATGGAAGTCCAAAGATATTCAGTTGATGGGAGTATAATTGATAGTACCAAGCTGAAAGAAGTCTTGGACAAGCATCCTGACTACTTTAGTTTCTTAAAAGATGCAATTTGCTTGACAACTGCTGCAAGGATAGAAGATGAAAAAGAAATTGGCTCAAAAACAGAGCTCGCAATGATCAAGATGCTACTTACCGTTGGGCATGGCGACTATATGAAGGTAAGGCAAGATTTTGTAAAAGACACTTTGGTTACAAATCCATTTGCATCTAAAAGAAAAAGAGGCAGCACAGTCGTCAGATACTCTGAGGATTTGGCAAGAATATATGTAGTCGGAGCTTCTGAGTACTTAGTAAAATCCAGCAAAAAGAATCTCACTTTAGATGCAACTTTAGTTGACATTGATGAAGATAGGAGATATCAAATGAAAAGAGACATTGAAACAATGGCAGGACAAGGCTTAAGAACACTTGGAATTGCTTTTAAAGACTTGACTGAAGACGATATGGATAACCTAAAGCAAGTCGATAAACACGAAGTCCCAGTATTAGAAAAGAAAGGACTCAATCTAATAGGGATTTTCGGAATTTATGATCCTCCAAGAAAGGAAGTTCCTGCTGCAATCCAAGCTTGTAAAACAGCCCAAGTAAAAGTCCGAATGGTGACTGGAGATAATCCTATAACTGCCTTAGCTATTGCAAGAAGCATTGGAATCGCTGATGATAACAGCATAGCTATGATCGGAGAAGATTTCAGAAAAGAAGTAGGAGGCGTTGTATGCGAAGAGTGCCAGACTGCGCTTTGTGATTGTCCTAGAAATTCTAAAAATGCTGGAGATAGAAAAGTGAGAAATGACGTCGTTGGAAATTTTGAAAATTTCAAAAAAATTATTGGACATCTTGATGTTTTGGCAAGGTCTCAGCCTGAAGATAAATATACACTTGTGACTGGACTTAAACAAATGGGAAGCGTTGTTGCTGTTACAGGAGATGGTACTAATGATGCACCTGCTCTTAAAAAGGCAAATGTAGGGTTTGCAATGGGAATTGCAGGAACTGAACTTGCTAAAGAAGTAGCTGATATTATTTTACTTGATGATAATTTCGGCTCAATTGTAAAAGCTGTAAAGTGGGGAAGAAGCATTTATGATAATATCCAAAGGTTTATCCAATTCCAGCTTACTGTAAATGTAGTAGCTGTTACCTGCGCTATTGTAGGAGCTGTTACAATCAAACAGTCTCCTTTAACAGCAGTCCAACTTCTTTGGGTTAACCTCATTATGGACACTTTTGCGTCCCTTGCTCTGGCAACTGAAGCTCCAACTGATGCCTTGCTGACTAGAAAGCCTCACAATATGTCAGATTTTATCATCACTCCTAGGATGTTCAAACAAATATTCGGCCAAGCTATATTGCAATGTGCTATCTTATTCGCCATGATGTATGCTGGTGAATATTTCATTCCTGAATATGGATCAGGGAAGAGAATTCTTTATAACCCAAGAAGTGGCGACTATTTAAGGTCAGGAAGAGACTATTATTTCAATGGTGATAAAGATTATTATGATTTATACAACGACCCAGATATAGGTCCAAGCAGAATGATGACTTTTATTTTTAACGTTTTCGTCTTATTCCAGCTTTTCAACGAAATAAATTCAAGAAAACTTCTTGACGAAATGTGGATTTTATCGAATCTTATTAACAGTTGGCTGTTCATTGTGATATGGTTCTTTACTTTTGGAGTTCAGGTTATTATGGTCGAAGTTGGCAGCTGGGCTATGAACTGCCATCTCGATGGACTCACTGTTGAGCAATGGTTTATTTCAATTGCATGGGGATTTATACCAATCGTATGGAGGTGGGTTATTATTTTAATTCCGTTCAAGCATGAAATACATGTGGATGACAAGCCTTCCTCAAGTCACCTCGCAAGCAGCATTCATAGGGGCAGTCAAAGCCTTAAACGTCATATGACAAGCAATTATAATCCTTAATAATCTTCTGGATTATTAACTAATTATAATTCGATTTTAATAAAAACTGTGTTATAAATTAATAATAAATATCTGGGACTTCTTTTAGCAGTAATTTGGCTAATAATATAGACAGTTATAAATGCTAAAATAAGATTTAAATGAAGAAATAAGTTAAATTGTGAAAGCAGATTAAATTAATAAATAGTGCTCAATTTATTCCTTTTTTCTATTTTATTTATTTGCTGAAATTAAACTTTTAAATAAATGGCTTTCATAATCCTAATGAAGATTTTTATACTCCATAAATTGTTAAATGCGACTGGGATAGGCTAAAATTAAATCATTGAAAGATTAATGCACTTTGGGGTAATTTTGAGTCAAAATATTAATGGGACTTGTCGCTGAAACACCATTTTTGTGCAATAAGTAAGCCATTATATAAAATAAAATTACATTTCAGATTATGATTATTTTTCTGGCTAGCTATAAGTCAACAAAATGCTAAAGCTTCTTTATTAATGATGGCTTTACGGTTAGATTTAAAGAACGATTTCTCAACAAAAAATTTGATATTTAATAAATTATTTAAACTAATATTCTCATCGGCAGTATCTCAAAAAGTAGCTCACAGAGAAATTTACAATTAAATAAGACTGTCTTTTATGATTTAGTGCGTCTAAAGTAAGACTAAAATTTAAGTTTTCTTTATTTCTCCTTGTATTTAGCTTTACTGGTTATTTTTAGCCATTTTTAGCCCTAAAAATTATTTTACTCAACAAGAGAATATTCAAAAGTTGAATCAGCCTAATTAGATTGAGAAATATCTAGAAACTTAATAAAAACTACTAGTTCAGAAGCCACAGGCATATTTCTCTAAAATTGTAAAGTTCTGAAAAGTCTGTAGAGGAACAATAATTTAAATAAAAATTTTCTGGTTTAAAAAAAGAATTTTTCATCACTTGAAATTTTCTTAATCAATAAAGCCACTCTTAAAAACAACAAAATCTAAACGGATTTCTCTCTAGATGCTTCTTTTAATATTTAATGCTATTATGTTATTATAAGCTATATAATTTTAATAATCTGCTGAAAATTCCGATGATAAGGTTAATTCACCAATGAGTTAGCAAGCGACTTAAGCTAAGATTTCTGCAAATTCCTTACAAAATCTTATAAGAACTAATTAATTTATACCGGTAACTTAAAAAATATTATCAACTTGCTTCTAAGTTAATTTTCAGCTAGAGAAGCAGAGCTTAATATTTTCATAAATAATTTGCCTTGTGCAATCCCTTATGCATTGATTTATTTTTAGAAGAATTAAAGGCTAATAATTAAACTTATATAAATGACTGAGCAGACATCAAGAGGTCTCATAGAGCAATCAAGTTTGGTCCCTAAAAAAGAATTAATTCAGTTAGTAGATACTTATATGGACAGAAAGTTCGATGAAGAAATTGCCAGAATTGAGGATCGTGGCGGAATCGAAAATTTTCAAGAGCTATTGGATGTTAATTTTCGCCAAGGTCTTAATTCTGATAGCAATTTTGAAGAGAGAATAGCTGCATATGGCATAAATAAAAGAGAAGAAAAAAGGCTTGATACTTTTTGCGAACTTTGCTGGGATGCACTAAGAGATAAAATTCTTAGAATTCTTTTATTTATGGGAGCACTTAGTCTAGTGATTGGAGCTACATTAGAAGATCATCCAGAGTATGGCTGGATTGAGGGGTTTGCCATTCTTATGGCTGTTTTTATTGTGGTCATGGTTACTTCTGTTAATAATTATTTAAAGCAAAAAAAATTTGCTGAGCTCAGAAGTTTTCATAAAAATAGGGCACTAATCACAGTACTAAGGGATGGAGAGTTCAAGTCTTTACACCCAAGCGATATTTTAGTCGGAGACATAGTAAAACTTGTGCAAGGTGAAATAATTCCAGCTGATGGGATACTCATAAAAGCTGAACGTCTCCAAACAAATGAGTCTGCTCTTACAGGAGAAAACGACAATGTCGAGAAAGAAGGTCATGAAGAGTGCTTAAAAAGACTTAAAGATTTTCTCAAAAAAGGAACTCGAGCAGAAGGAGACCACGCAAAAAGAGAAATCCCCTCACCTGTTGTAATATCAGGAACTAATGTAGTAGAAGGAAGCGGAATAATGGTAGCCATTGCTGTTGGGAGCAACTCAAAAGAAGGCAGACTTACAGATCTTACTGAACAAGATGATGAGCAGACTCCTTTAGAAATTAAGCTTGAAAATCTTGCTGATAAAATTTCAGGATTAGGGCTGATGGCAGGAGGCTTTGTAGTTTTGATTTTATGGCTAAGGTTCTTTATCGAGCTGGGAACTGGAAATAATGAGTGGAGCACCGGAGACAGTATTACTGACTTAATTGATGCAGTCATTGTAGGAATCACTGTTATTGCTGTCGCTATTCCAGAAGGGCTACCGTTGGCTGTCACTATATCCCTAGCTTATTCCGTAAGAAAAATGCAAACGGAACAAAACTTAGTAAAAAGACTTCATGCTTGCGAAACTATGGGAGGAGCAGATTGCATTTGCTCAGATAAAACAGGAACTTTAACCAAAAATTTAATGGAAGTCCAAAGATATTCTGTTGATGGAAAACTAATTGACATTTCTAAGCTAAAGGATATCTTTGAAAAACATACAGACTATTTCGATTTCTTAAAAGACGCAATATGCTTAACTACCTCCGCAAGGCTTGAAGATGATAAAGAAATTGGCTCAAAAACCGAGCTTGCTATGATCAAATTGCTTGTAATGCTTGGACATAATGATTATATGAAAGTTAGGCAAAATTTTATTAATCATACTTTAGTAACCAACCCATTTGCTTCGAAAAGAAAAAGAGGTAGCACAATTGTAAAATATGCTGAAGACCTGACAAGAATATATGTAGTCGGAGCTTCTGAATACCTAGTAGAATCTAGCAAAAGAATTCTCACTTTGGATGCAACATTAGCAGATGTTGAGGAAGATAGAAGGTATCAACTAAAGAGAGATATTGAAACTATGGCTGGACAGGGTTTAAGAACACTAGGAATTGCTTTTAAAGACTTGACTGAGGACGATATGGAGAAACTAAAGGAAGTCGATAAAAATGGAGTCCCAGTCCTAGAAAAGAAAGGACTAAACCTTATTGGGATTTTCGGAATTTATGATCCTCCAAGAAATGAGGTGCCTGATGCAATTCAAGCTTGTAAAAAAGCGCAAATAAAGGTCCGAATGGTGACTGGAGATAATCCTATAACTGCCTTAGCTATTGCAAGAAGCATTGGAATCGCAGATGATAACAGTATAGCTATGATTGGAGAAGATTTCAGAAAAGAAGTAGGAGGCGTTGTATGTGAAGAATGCAAGACTGAGCTTTGTGATTGTCCTAGAAATTCGAAAAAGGCTGGAGATAGAAAAGTGAGAAATGACGTTGTTGGAAATTTTGAAAATTTCAAAAAAGTCATCGGGCATCTTGATGTTTTGGCAAGGTCTCAGCCTGAAGATAAATATACACTTGTGACTGGACTTAAACAAATGGGAAGCATTGTTGCTGTTACAGGAGATGGCACCAATGATGCGCCTGCTCTTAAAAAGGCAAGTGTTGGGTTTGCAATGGGAATTGCAGGAACTGAGTTAGCTCAAGAAGTCGCTGATATTATTTTACTCGATGATAATTTTAGCTCAATTGTAAAAGCTGTCAAGTGGGGAAGAAGCATTTATGATAATATCCAAAGGTTTATTCAATTCCAGCTTACTGTAAATGTAGTAGCTGTAACTTGCGCAATTGTTGGAGCAGTTACAATTAAGCAATCTCCTTTAACAGCAATTCAGCTTCTTTGGGTTAATCTCATTATGGACACTTTGGCATCTCTCGCTCTTGCAACTGAGCCTCCAACAGATGCTTTGCTAAGTAGAAAGCCTCACAATATGTCAGATTTTATTATCACTTCAAGAATGTTCAAGCACATTTTCGGTCAAGCAGCCATTCAATGCGCCATATTATTCGCTATGATGTATGCAGGAGAATATTTTATTCCTGAATATGGATCAGGGAAAAGAATTTTATATAACCCAAGAAGTAGCGATTATGTAAGATCAGGAAGAGATTATTATTTCAATGGTGACAAAGATTACTATGACTTATATAACGACCCAGATATAGGCCCAAGCAGGATGATGACTTTTATTTTCAATGTTTTTGTATTATTTCAACTTTTTAACGAAGTAAACTCCAGGAAATTGTTGGATGAGACTTGGATTTTATCAAATATTACGAAAAGCTGACTTTTTGTATTTATCTGGTTTCTTACTTTTGGAGTACAAGTTATTATGGTCGAAGTTGGTAGCTGGGCCATGAATTGCCATTTGGATGGACTTACTGTTGAGCAGTGGTTCATTAGTATTGCATGGGGATTTGTACCTATTGTGTGAAGATGAGTAATAGTTTTAATTCCTTTTAAACATGAAATACATGTTGATGATACTAAAACTGCTACTCACCTTGCGAGTAGTATTCATAAAGGAAGTCAAAGCCTTAAACACCATGTGTCAAGCAATTATAATCCTTAATTATTATTGTTTTTAATTCTATTCAATAATTAAAGCAAAAGCTAAATTTTCAAAATTAAATTGATATTTTATAATAAGGATAATAATATTGAGAATATCATTTAAAAGACAATTGAAATACGCTATGAAATAAAGCATTTGAAATAAATTTCTGCTCATAGTTTACTGCTGGTTACAGAAATGTTTTTAAAAAGATTTAAGAATTTAAATTGATATTTATAATGCTTCTTCTAAAGTGAATAATCTTTCAGGATCTTTACTCAAACCTTGGTATCCAAGTTCGATACTTTCAATCGGAGAATCTATTAGGTATTTTTTGCCTTATTCCATCAATAAGTTTCTATTCAAAAGAATTCTTCATATATTTTTCAAATTAACTAAGACTTTTGCATGCTCATCAGTAAATGCGCAATCATTAAGGAATAAAAATGATGATTGTTTTAGGATGGGGAGTAAGAATCTCAAAAGTGTCCATGGGTATTGATTTAAAAAATCTCTAGCAAAATTTCAATAATAAAGCAGCAATGTAAGTCTAAAGCTAAATAAAAGAGCTAAATAGAGTATAGCTCATAAATAAGTAACCTCTTTCTGTGAAAACTTAAAATTTCAATAATTTACAAATTATCTAAATATTTAGAAAATATGAGCCAAAAACACACAGTAAATAAAATTGTTTTTTCTTATTCCCCTTTATCAAACGATTCCTATATGGCCAAGCTCAAAATCAATTAAGATGATTGGGAAAAACTGAAAAAATTAAGAAAAATGAGCTCCCAGTCTTGGAAAAGAAATGACAAAGCCTAATGTAATTTCACATCATTATATCCCAAAAGGGGACGAGCCAAGCTTAAAAAAGCTAAAAGGAGTATTTATATAGTTTAATGACCCTATATATGTAAAAATAAAAATATGTCTTGTCAATATAATAAATAAAGAGGCTAATGATTTACCTTTCCTTAAGCATTTTAGAGCTTTTATATATAATGATGCATGAAATTAAGTAAGAAACCTTAGGCACTTGATGTCTATGATTTGTCAGTTATAAAATGAGAAATAAATGCCTATCTATTTTTACCTTGAAATTATAGAACTATCATGCACCTTAAGAACCTTGACTGTTCTTCATAAAACTTCTTAGTGATGATATATAAAATATAAAATAGGTCAAATTTGCTGCTAGAAGAAGCATGTCTTAGTTATTTCTTAACTAATTTGCCTTGCTCAGTGCCTTACAGATTGATTTATTTATGAAAATTTTAAAAGGCTAATAATTAATAAATGACTGAGCAAACGTCAAGACACCTCATAGAATCATCAAAATTGGTCCCTAAAGAAGTATTAATGAACCTAGTAGATGCTTATACCTACAGAAAGTTCGATGAAGAAATCGCAGCAATTGAAAGATACGGCGGAATTGAAAAATTCCAAGAGCTATTAGGTGTTGATTTTCGCCAAGGTCTTAGTTCTAATAGCGGATTGGAAAAGAGAATAGCTGCATATGGCACAAATAAAAGAGAAGAAAAACACTTTAGTACTTTTTGGGAACTTTGCAGGTGTGCATTTAGAAATAAAATTCTTAAGATTTTTTTACTTATGGGGATACTTAGTCTGATTATTGGAGACATAAAAAAAAATCATCATCCAGGTTCTACATGGTTTGAAGGGTTTTCAATTATTATGACTGTTCTTATTATAGTTCTTGCAACTTCTACTTGCAATTATTTAAAGCAAAAAGATATTGCTAAGTATAGAAATCTTTATAAAAATAAGGAAACAATTACAGTATTAAGAGATTGCATGCTCAAATCTTTACACCCAAGCGAAATTTTGGTGGGGGATATAGTCAAACTGGCCCAAGGAGATATAATTCCAGCTGATGGAATTCTTATTCATTCTGATGGTCTCCAAACAAATGAGTTTTTACTTACAGGAGAAAATAACAATGTCAATAAAGAAAGCCATGAAGAATGCTTAAAAAGATTTCAAGAATTTATCAGAAAAGGAGCCCAAGTTCAAGTAGAAAACGCTAAAAGAGAAATACCTTCACCTGTTGTAATATCAGGAACTAATGTAGTAGAAGGAAGCGGAACAATGATAGTAATTGCTATTGGGATTTACTCAACAGAAGGTAGAATCTCAAGGCTTGTTGAACAAGATGATGAAATGACTCCTTTAGAGATAAAACTAAAAGTCCTTACTGATAAAATTTTACGCTTAGCTTTGATGGCAGGGTGCTTGGTAATTATTGTATTATGGGCAAGATTTTTTATACAGCTTGGAACTGGAAAGAATGATTGGAGCACTGAAAATGGCGTTGGTGATCTAATCTATTTTATCATTGTAGGAATTAGCGTTATTGCTGTAGCTATTCCAGAAGGTTTACCATTGGCCTTTGCAGTATCCATGGCCTATTCTATAAGAAAAATGCAAAAAGAGCAAACCTTAGTAAAAAAATTTTACAATTACGAAATTATGGGAGGAATAGACTGCATTTGCGCAGATAAAACTGGAACTTTAACAAAAAATTTTATGGAAGTCCAAAGCTACTCTGCTGATGGAAAAATAATTGAAAGTTCTAGACTGAAAGATATCCCTGAAAAACATTCAGACTACTTCGGTATCTTAAAAGACGCAATATGCTTGACTACCTCCGCAAGGTTTGAAAATGATAAAGAAATTGGCTCAAAAACTGAGCTCGCTATGATAAAAATGCTATTAATGCTTGGACATAAGGATTATATCAATGTTAGGCAAAAATTTATTAGTAATATTTTAAAAGCAAACCCATTTTCTTCAAAAAGAAATAGAAATAGCACAATTGTAAAATATTCTGAAGACCTGGCAAGGATATATGTAATTGGAGCTCCTGAATATCTTGTAGAATCTAGCAAAAAAATTCTCACTTTGGATGCAGCTTTAGTAGAGGTTAAGGAAGATGGAAAGAGTCAACTAAAGAAAGATGTTGAAAATATGGCTAGACAGGGCTTAAGAACAATAGCAATTGCTTTTAAAGACCTGACTGAGAATGATATGGAGAAATTAAATGAACTCGATGAAAATGGAGTCCCAGTTTTGGAAAAGAAAAAACTCAATTTAATTGGGATTTTCGGAATTTGTGATCCTCCAAGAGATGAGGTACCTGATGCAATCCAAATATTCAAAAATGCTCAAATAAAAGTCAGATTGATGACTGGAGATAGCCCTACAACTGCCTTAACTATTGCAAGAAGCATTGGAATTGCAGATGATAATAGCATAACTATGACTGGAGAAGACTTCAGGAAAGAAATAGGAGGCGTTGTTTGCGAAATATGCAAGACTGAAACTTGTGCTTGCCAAAGAAATTTAGAAAATGCTGGAAATAGAAATGTGAGAAATGATGTTGTTGGGAACTTTGAAAATTTTAAAAAAATTATAGAGCATCTTGATGTTCTGGCAAGATTTCAACCTGAAGATAAATATGCACTTGTGACTGGACTTAAGCAAATGGGAAGCACTGTTGCAGTTGTAGGTGATGGAACCAATGATGCACCTGCTCTTAAAAATGCAAGTGTTGGAATTGCGATGGGAATTGCAGGGACTGGACTAGCTCAAGAAGCCGCTGATATCATTTTACTTGATGATAATTTTAACTCAGTTATATGTACTGCAAAATGGGGAAGGAATATTTATGATAACATCCAAAAGTTTATTCAATTCCAGCTTACAGTAAATATAGTAGCTGTAACCCTCGCAATTGTCGGAGTAATTGTAATTGAGCAATCCCCTTTATCAGCAATCCAGCTTATTTGGGTTAATATTATTATGGACACTTTTGCTTCTATTGCTCTTGTAACTGAACCTCCAACAGATAATTTGCTAAGTAGAAAGTCTCAAAGTATCTCACATTCTATTATAACGCCAACAATGTTCAAACATATTTTCGGCCAAGCTATTATGCAATTAGCGATATTATTCGCTATGACATTTGATGGGGAAGATTTTATTCCTGAGTATGGGACTGGTAAAAGAATTTGATACAACCCAGATAACAGTGATTATGTAATATCAGGAAGAAATTATAAACCCAATGGTGATAAATATTATTATTACTTCTATAACCACGATGAAATAGGCCCGAGTAGGATGATGACCTTCATTTTTAATGTTTTCGTATTATTCCAGCTTTTTAATGGATTTAACTGTAGGAAATTGCAAGACGAGATTTGGGTTTTATCAAATATTGTGAAAAGCTGGCCCTTTGTATTAATCTGGTTTATTATTTTTTGGGTGCAAGTTATTTTGATAGAAGCTGGCGGCCAGATCATAGATTGCCATTTAGATGGACTTACCGTTGAGCAATGGCTTATTTGTATTGCATGGGGGCTATTATCTATCGTGTGAAGATGGGTGATCGTTTTTATTACCAAGGTTTTTACTGATGTTGAAAGCAGAAATCGTAATGGAAGCTAAAACCTTAAGAGCCATCATGCGCAGAAATAATAAGTCTAAATTATTTTTTATTATTGGCTTTATAGTAATTAATTCATAAAAATTACCATAATTCAATAATAACTACCAATTTTTCTCTTAGTTTATTATCAATAGTAAAGCTAAGCTTTTGCATAAATTTATTATTTAATAAGAAGGGGAATAACCATGAAGTCTATTGCCCATAACATTTTTATAATTTATCTTGGTAACTGCAAGACATGCATTATTTGAATAAAGACAAATCTACGTTAGCATGCTACAAATTGATTATAGAAAGACCTATAAAGTGCATTAGGCTCTATTAATCTAAGAAGCTAAATCGCATAGCTTGAAATAAAATTGGTCTCATTGAGAAATTTTCAATTTAAACTCTTCTTGCTTTGAATAGGGATAGATATAAGTATGAAGATTGGCCTTCTTCTCTTGAGAAGAACTATGAACATAAATTTTGAGTAGTAAAATATTATTAAATTTAAACAGAAAGCTTAACAATAAATCAATTTTATTAATTGCCTCAAAATATATTGCACAGGAAGGATTTTTGATATAATCTTAAAAGTGGATAGTTTGTGAGATCAAAAAAACTGCAATATAAATGGTAGTTCTGTGTTTTAAAAAGTTTTAATAAAGCATTATTAGGACTCAATATATATTTTGAGTATTCTGCTTCTTATAATAAAATTATTAGCTGGAGTGTAAATATCAAGGAGGGCTTAGTGTTGAGCAATGGCTTAGTTGTGCCTGCCACTGGGATCTGTTTTTATCATATATAGATGGGTTATCTTTTATTTAAAAAAATTAGATGGTAATGCCAAGCAATTAAAGTTTTAAATTTAATCATCAGTAAGCATAAAAATATTTTTAAAATTTTTTACATTACTTTAATAGTCAAAAATAATTATTTTTGATAGACAAGAAATAAATTAATTTTTATGTCTCTATTTATTCCAATTTTAGCCTAAGCCTTATCAGCTGCTATTAAAATATTTTATGAAAAATCAATTATTTAAGTTGTAAAAATATAAAATGAACTTGACTCAGGTATGGCATTAGAAATATTTTTAAAATTTAGTGTTCATTAGAAGGCAATGAGCTCAAAGTTTGAAGTTAAAAAGCAACTCTTTCTTTATTCCAATTGAATGAATATATTATAAATCAAAAGATTTGCATATCAATTTTGCTTCTAGGATAACTGACACGCTAAAAAATGAGCTTTTGACTAGACTTCAGTTAAAAAAGCAGAAAACTCACCATAATTTGAGAGAAAATGCCTTCCAAAGCAGGGAAAAACTTCGAACATTTAATGAATATAATTAAATTTTGCTTTCTTTAATGAATTTTCAAAAAATTAAGGATTTCTTAACGCTCCATATCGGAAAGTAGCTCTTAAATATTCCAGGGTGTGCATGAAATAACTACTCACAAAGAATATAATTATCAGTTAAACATAAACTCTTTCCTTATCATTTGTCATAACTGTTTTTCTAAAGCAATATTTAGATTATAAAAGATAAAATTCATAGATTTTCATTCAAAGTTATATAGAACCAGTAAGATGATCTACTGTGAGTAAAAATCCCAACTGACTATATTTGAATGCAAGAAAAAAATTCGTAGGCTTATAAAGGAGCATGAGGAATGTTGGATATTAATTTATGATTTCTAATACTCGATAATGCAATGATAATGTAGAAAATATTCTATCTGCCAGGAACTGAATATTTCCTTAAAATTCATTATTGCTTGCAAGCACGTGCAAAAGTAAATTAGGAACTATTTCCTATGTTGGATTACTGATTTTATTATTATAGATATGAGTTTATTTCAAGAATCTTTAATTAATTAAGTACAAATATGGCAGACCTCTTTATTTAAAATTGAAACCTTGTACAACTAATATTTTATAAAAAAGTTTATACATGGATCATCTGCAATTTTACTAATAAGCCTCAATTGTGCTAACCAAGAGATTCATTAAAATTAAAAGCTGCTTTAAAAATATAATTTCTAGCAAAAATGAAATAATCAATGTTTATTCTCCAATAATTATTTAACGAAATCTAAAATTATTAATTTAAAACTTAATTATGCTTAAAATCTTCCATCTATACGAGGGAGAACACGAATGACACAATTGCAAGTCAATTTCAATTTCTCTAAAGTAAGAGCTCCTTGATTCTTCACACTTAATATTCTTGTTCCAAAAATCACAGATAATCTGCCTTGATCCCCAAACATTTTCACGAATTTGCTGTGAAGTTGAGCATAAGTCCACGAGCAGTCTACATTTAATATGTACAGCTGGCCATCCGAATCCCCTACTCTTATCGTAAATATTGGTTCTTGAAAAACACTAATAAGGCAATTATTAGTAAACTTCAATTGCTTTAAAGTAGTCACTCCATGAGTGCCCACATTCAAATCTGTCATCCCAAAAGTTACAGTCAATTCACCTCGATTTCCAAACATTTTCACAAGTTGGTTGTGAAGTTGAGCATAAGTCCACGAGCTGTAAACTTGCAGCGTTTGTCGTTGGCCCTTCTTATCCTCTATTCTTATATTAAAGTTCGGCGCTTGAACAACACGAATGATACAATTATTAGTAAATTCCAATTCTTTTAAAGTAGCAGTTCCATGAGTGCCCACACTTAAATGCGTATTTCCAAAACTCACAGTTAATTCGCCTTGATTTCCAAACAATTGCACAAGTTGATTGTAAAGTTGAGTATAAGTCCAGGAGCTGCTTACTTGTAGAGTTTGCCATTTATTTTCCATATCCTCTACTATTATTGTTAAGTTTTGCACTTTAAGAACACGAATAACACAATTATCAGTAAACTTCAATCGACTCAAAGTAAAAGTTCCATGAGTGCGAACAGTTAAATAATTATTCCCAAAAGTCACATATAATTCAGCTTGACTTCCAAACATTTCCAGAAATTTGTTGTGGAGTTGAGCATAAATTCATGAGTTTGATACTTGTATTTTGCTCTGTTGGCCGTTCATATCCTCTACTCTTATCGATAATTCAGACATTTTATAATTATAGGACATAGAAATTTGTTGAAAATGTAGAATAGTAAATTATGATAGCTGATTTATTGTTAAAAGTTCAATTTGTAGAAAGAAGAAAGGTATGACAGATTCAAGAAAGCCTTGGTTTAGAGTAATTTGATGCGCTAAGGTGTTTATTTATACCTGATTTTGGTTACAGAAGATGCTGACTAATAAACTTGGCTTTAGCATAACTAAATTATTAAAATTATCTTTTTTATTAAAGAGATTATATTTTGTCATATTTATATTTAATTGTCAGATATTAATTTGATTCTATAAATTTCAAATGTCTGTT
>CATKHK010000099.1:0-151949 GCA_949751835.1 Blepharisma japonicum | reverse complement strand
GCTGTCTTTGATCAAGTCGATGCTGATCAATCAGGAACAATCGATAAAAGAGAGCTCAAGAATGCTATGATCCAAGTTGCACGTGAAGCCAATATTCAGCCACCAACTGACCACGCTGTTGACCAAGATCTTCATGCTCTTGATGCTGATGGAAGTGGAACAATCGATGTCAATGAATTCAAGGTCCTCATCAGACAACTCTTGGAAGCCTTAAAATAAAAAAAATCGATTTATTTGGCAGATAAGCTTGCAGGCCGACTTTAAACAAGGTGCTTACTTTAATTTAATACATATAATAAGTACTATATTTATACAATTTTTATTTGAAAAATTAAGGCTAAATAAATAATTATGATGCTAAATTCTATGATATAAAAACACTAATAACTGGTTTAAAAATATAGAGATTGCAAAATATATTTAGAACCACCCACATATTTTATATTTTCAATCATTCTTTAACATTTCAAAAATCTCATTTTTCTCACTTGAAGTTAAATCTGTAAGAAGCCTGGAGAATTTATAAAGAAACATCAAATAAGGGATAGTGATTATAATTATGATAACAGTTAAAATTGTAAAAGCAATATTATTTGCAATAACAATTAGAACAATTCTCAAAATTGAAACTATTGCAAGACTTACCATATATATAGCTAGTAAAACCGAGGATAACTTTTTCTGTGCAAGATATCCTAATAAAGGCAAAACTACCAACAAAACCAATGGAAATATACCTGTCAAAATATATACGAAAATTAAAAAGAATTCAATAAGACAAAAAATTTTCATTCAATTTGAAAATCTTATTGTTCTAAGGAATTTGTCTTTTTTGATATAATCTGGGTCAACAGGAACAGAATCATTTACAGCTGGAGCGAAAATTTGCTGGTTTAACTGAGTAGGATCATAAACAGCTGGAGCAAAATTTTGCTGATTGGGCTGAGATTCAAATCTAGCGTTATTTTCATTAATTTCGAGTGCCAGTGGATGTTTTATTTGTTCGCTTGCAGATTTGTCTATAATTATTATTTCGTTGAGTTCTTCGTCTTGCAACTTTTTTGCCAATTCTTCATCACTAAGCATTTTATTATAAAAATATCATAAATATCAAAATTGTTATCGATTAAATATAATGACATTATATTGGTAATAACTAGTAATGTATAAATTTGCAGAATCAGTATATTTACATATACTAATTTACTTTAATCTATAATATTAATTCAACACAGTTGCAAATTATATAAGAATAATTAAAATCTGAGGAAATGCTGCGACTGCATCAATCAATATCATAGAAAATTGAAACTTTGTAGAGATTTTGGTTTAATCTTCTTTAATCATCTTTAAACATTTGCTTTTTTTCATATTATAAATTAGGCTTGGTTTAGCTTAAGATTTATAATAATCTCGTTTTAAGGCCATAAGGATTTATTTCATCTGGCTTCATTCCATATTTTGATTATTATGTTGGATTGCAGTAGGATTCGCCAGTGTTGTACACCATTTAATCAAACTATCAGTCAATCAATCTATTATTAGAATGATGTGTGAGCATCGTTAAAGCTCTTATGGGCTTATTGCATCTTTCTTGTTTCTAACTCTTAATTCTGCTTCAATTTCTACTGCAATATCTGCTCAAATTTCTGACTCAATATCTATTTCAACTTCTGCTTCATTTTTGCTTCTGCTTCAATTTCTATTTCAATTTTTAATTCCTTTCTGCACCGATTTCAGCCAAAATTTCTGCTTCAATTCCTTCTTCAGTTTTTTGCCTTAATTCCTGCTTCAATTTTTTGCACTAATTCTGAGGCTTCGATTTCGTTTTTTTCCTACATCAGATTTTGATTCCCTTTCTACTTTATTCCTGCTTCCTGCTTCCCTCTTAACTCTGCTATTTTATACACCTTTAAGAATGATTCTTCTATAATAAAATGTTAAATGATGAAGAGTATGCAAGAAAATTGCAGAATGAAGAATTAGAACTCTATATAAAAAAACAAGAATTTCATAATATAGTTCTAAGTAATGAGGAGTATGCAAGAAAATTGCAGAATGAAGAATTTGAACCCTTTATAAACCAACAAGAAAATCATAAAAAAGAGCAATCAATAAAAATTAATGACATTAATGATAGACTTGAACGTGATCTGGTAAATATTCAAGTTTTAGCTCCAAATCCAGCTTCTGCTTACCCTACTCTAACTGATGAGGAGATTGCAATAAAATTGTGGAATGAAGAGTGTGAACCCTTTATAAATCAACAAGAAAATCGTAAAATAGAGCAAGCAATAAAAATTAATGACAGTGATGCTAGATTTGAACGCGATCAGGCAAATATTCAAGTTTTAGCTCCAAATTCAGCTCCTGCTTACCCTGCTCTAAGTGATGAGGAGATTGCAAGAAAGTTGCAAAATGAAGAGTTTGAACTCGCTCTTAAAGATAAATAATGAATTCACAAAATAGAGCAATCTCTAAAATTAATGGCAGTAATGCTAGATTTGAACGTGATCTGGTAAATATTCCAGTTTAGCTCCAGGTTCTGCTGATCCTGATCTTGAAATTTTGGGATTTACAATAAATTCAGCATTCTGCCAAAAACATTTAAAAAATATTTTTATGCATAAGTTTTGCTTCTTAATAGCCCAATATAGGCTTAGGGACGGAGAAAGGACCTCTCCAGTCGATTTAACTACTCAGGTTGATCAAATTAACTGTGGTAAATGAGTCTTCTGTGGTTCATTACCAAGTCTCCAGGTGGTTCGACCAACTGGAGTATTTTTATATATGACTATGCACTGTCATTTTATTAAAGATTTGGCTTATATTTATTATGATATGATGCAAAATGAATTTATTTAAATTAATTTACCAATCTCATGCATACCCAAAATTATTTGATGGCCTGGATGGACCTGAATAGGGCAAATTATAGTATTACTGTCATTCATTTTTTATAAGCGCATGCTGATTCAGTTCTTTGCTTCCAGCTTTTGATTTTGAATTATAATTCCTTTGAATTCTTCTTGCAGCATTTTTGCCAACTTCTCATATTAGAAAAAGTTAAAATAATTTACTAAAATTACTTAAATCAAGACAATATATTTATATTGTAAGATTAACCTATAATATTAAATCAGCAAATTAAAATGTGTTTGATTTATGCATTTCAATAGCTTACTAGCACTTTGATTTAATCATATTAAAATGATTAAAATTTGATTGAATTGCAGAGAGTAAATTTGTCACTATTGATTTACTCTCATTCTTACCTTAAGTGGTACACTTCTCTGTCAACTCATCAGTCAGAGACTCGCAAAGCTTCTGCTTTTCCATCTTGTCCTCCATTGTCAACCTTTGTTACAAATTTAAATCATGTGAAAATATGTTTTAGATAAGGAAGAATATTGCTTGCTATTTATCTCTTCACATATCTAAGCTTGATTTTATGGTTTTTATGAATGCACATTAAATATAAGTTTAATAAAATAATTTTTTCTCCTAAATTTCATTCTGATAAGAATTTTCTTCCTTATGGACTAGCTTAATAGTTCTATTACAATATTAAGCCTTTATTTATATAAAAGAATTGATTTTCATAATAAATGGAGATAGAGAGACCTTATAAACATTTTATTATTAATAGCTGATAAGCAAAATACCAAACAAAGATATTAAAAATGATTAGATTTAAGTTATAGCTAAGTCCTATTATTCTCTTTTGGCTTCTGAGTGCCTGCTCCTCCATTTAATATTGCCCAAACCTCATTTTTATCATCTGAAGTTAAAGATTTCAAGTGTTTGTAAAAAAAATAAAGAAATATCCAATAAATAATTGTCAAAAAAATCATGATACAAGTGAAAGCTGTAAAAATTGTATTATCCGCAATGAAAATGAAAACAATTCTCAAAATTGTAACTAAGACAAGGCAAATCATATATAAAAGTATTAAATGTGACGATAGAAATCTTGCTCCAAAATATCTCTATTACCCTAAAAAAGGTATAAGTGCTAATACAAGTAATCCATATATTCCTGTGAAAAGATATAGAAGAACAGCTATAAGATCAACCTTGGTAGCGATTTTAGTTATTTTTGAAAAAGTTGCAATTCTATGATAACGTGATCATGTATTATCTGTTTGCTCAGCAGCTTGATTAGCAATATCTGGAGAAAAAATTCTTGGATCAGCCTGAGCAGGATTAGCAATATTAGAAGCAAAACGTCCTGGATCGATCTCAGCAGGACTAATAATACCTGGAGCAAAAACGAATTGATTCGATTGATTAGTGCCAATTCCAGTATTGTTGCTATTAATTTCTATAGGCACGCCCAGATTCAATTGGTTGTTTCTTTCTTTATCTTTATTAGCTAGTTTTTCTAATTCTGTCGCTTGTATTATTTTCGACAATTCCTCATCGTTCAACATTTTATTATAGAAATATTGCTAAAAATTAAATTGTTTTATGCTAAAATTGTGATTTCATAAGTTATTAGAGACAGAAAAAGTTGAGAAATGTGTTTAAATCAAGATATTGATATATATATTATACAAACAATCTATAATATTAAGCTTTATTTTTTTAATATCTGTTTCTTCCTGATTTATCAAAATATCTTTCATATAATCTAATGAAAGTTTACTCAGAGTTGATCAGTTTAATTGAAAAAGGAGAAAAAGCAAAATCCTCTGCTATTCATCTTTATGACAAAGTTACTCACTTAATTAAAACAATCAAAATTGAACTCGAACTTCTAAACTTACAAAAACTGACGCTACAAGTAGCTGTAGATCATTATATTGACCTAGCTAAGCCTTTTCAAAGCAGAAATGATATCATAGATAATCTTATATATCCTAGAAGTGTAACGAATATGAACGATGACTTGTGAATCCTTATGAGCACCTATAAAGACCGTAGGGCATATGGTCCAGGAACTGAAGGTGTTAGTATGCTGCTTAATAATCAAGCTATTTTTTCAAAATTTTCAAGCCCTGCTTCATTGATAAGAAAGCTTGCGAATTTAGATTACAATGAGATATCTGAATCAATTTTTTATGATTTATTGCCAAAAATAAATGCTGATAGGAATAGAATATGGCAAATTAGTTATCATTCATATACAGAAGGGATCCTTTTGGAATGACTTGCAAATACTTTTGATTGGATTGAAATTATGAGAAAATATTATCCCTTTTTGAAAAGCTTTAGGGAAGTAGAACAATTACTTATTCAAGATTTTCCAGAGTTTAATCAGCTAGATGCTGTTAAGGAATCCATTAGAAAAAAAAATTTAGAATTAAAGCAGCTAGAAAGCCATGAGCTTCAAATAATTGTGGAAATTCAAGATAAAATCAACAATTAATATTTTTCCAGATGAAAATATCAGCATTAATTTTAAAATTATGTTTAGCATTTGCGTTTAATGATCTTTTTTAAACCCAACTATCTAAAAATAATTTGAAAAGCTTTTATCAAGCTATGTATTTTTATTTTAACTTTAGTTTTATATTCTTTTGTTTATATTGAGCAAAAAATATTTAAAATTGCTCTTAGCTATTTTATTATTTTAGAGTTAATTTAAATTTTGATCATCAAAGTAAATAATTAATTTTTCTATAATGAATTTTACTATGATAAATAATAAATATGAAGCTAAGCCAAATAATTGACAAAAGAATTGACCAAAATGAAATTGAAACAGATTATTTATGAATTTGAGAAAAGTCAATTAGAAAAACTATTAAAAGAATTAATCTCCCAGCAAGAATGATTGATTTTTCTTTAACAAGTCGAGCATATCCTCTTTTTGTCAGACATAGCATGGCGATTCCTGGTAATCGTATTTTTGGAATAAATATTGAAAATTTGGGTGGTCCAGAATATCCGTTCATATCAGATGAAAATTTGAATATGAAAGCTATCGAAACTCCTAAAGAGCCTTCTAATCGTTATTATTTTGCTGCTTGCTTTTACGATAATTCAATTTTTATTTTTAAAAGTGAGTTTGATTTAATTCATGGAGCCAATACCTCGAGGATTGCTAAAAGATATATTATTTCAGAAAATAGATGAATTGTTTTGTCTATTTGCCCATTCACATACCCTTTTACATGCACCGGGATTAATCAAAAAATTATTATTGCTGCCGGAACAAATGGAATATGAATTTATGATATGATTTTGGATTCTTATAGCCAGCATTTTCTGAGTAAAAATTCTTATCAAGGAAGAGAGCAAATGTTAATTAAAATTGAATCAAAAATTTATTTGGTAATTCTTTCAAATATAAAAGAAATTTACTGTTGTGATGATCCTTTATCAGAGTGGTCTTTTGTGAGTAATTATACAGAAAATTTGCCTCTTAATGAATATTTCCCTCGTGCATATTATAAAGGAATAATTTACTATACTATAGGTAACTCATTATATGAATTTTCTTTGAAAACATTTGAATCTGAAAAAATTGAAATTAATCAAAATTTGCAAGGAATAAAAACAGATATCAGATAATAATTAATATTATGCGTTCACTTAATTATAAATGGAGTCCCATATGTGGAATCCTTTTCTAAATGAATTTTGCATATGGAGCCATTCATGCATAGAGATTTTGTATGTATAATTTAATTCTAAAGTGGAGGATAATTTTCACAATTAAGGAGTAGATAATAATTTTGTTTAATTTAAAACTTATCAACTTGCTCTATTTTTTATCAAAAACTCTAGATTTTTCAGAAAGTTTTATACTCATTATTTATAATATTGATGTATAAATAATTTTAATCTAATCAGAAAATGACATAAGATAACGTTTGCCTTCTCAAGTCTGAATATATCAAATACTGGAGAAAAACTTATCAGTGTGAATTTGTGGGAAAAGGCTTATTTTGGATTATTACTTTAGGATTTTATATGAAGAAAAAATCTTATACCTGTCTTTTGATGAAATGTTATCCATAAATTTTATGTAATTCTATTGTATTTCCAAATGCTTTACCTTATATTACATACGATTTTGAGAATTATTTTGATTATAACTGTAGATGAAGTAGCTTTTACAATTGCTATGGTTGTAGCTATTGTATTTACTGTTTTATATTTGATATTTCTTTATAAAAATTTAAAGCTTCTTGCGAGTTTAACTTCATCTGAACGATCTTAGTTTTTGGAATCCGTAAAGCAAACTTTAAAAGAAGCTAAGGAGGCTGAAGAAAAAGATAAAGAAAATAAAAATAAAGGTTAGTTATTAGCATAATTTGCATTCTCTTCATATTTTGATTTTTAGCTATAATTTATTGATTTTTAATAGTTCCATTATAATTTCTAAAAATTCACACTAGTTTATCCAATATTAATTTCAGAAGTTGCAATTAAATAGAATTAGAAATCTAGTTAAGGATTAACAAAATTTAGAATAAAGCCTTATTAAAAGTTCTAAAATCCAATTTTAGAGGGTTGCAACCTGAGATGCTTGCTTAGAACTAAGATCAAATTTCCACAGCTGATTTGGATAAATAACGAAGTAAAGGCTACCCTTATAACGAACAACACTTGATTGGTTTAAATCTCTTGTTATGCTGTTATTTCCTATTTGATCCCAAATTAAAATATTGTTTTCAGCACTTTCGAAAACCCTTCCCCCTTTCTCAAATAAATAAACTCTATTATTCGCTATCAGCATATATTTAATAAAATTAATATTTAACACCAGATTTGGTATTTCTTGGTAGCTATTTTGAGATATTCTATAAATTATCATTTTTTGCATACTATAACTTGTTATAAGAATCAAATCCCTATATAAAGCATTGCAGCTGCAATGAAAATTCAAACCTTGAGGTGGCGGAGTCATGCTTTCCCACAAGTCTTTTTTAAAATCATATCTTTCAGCAAAGTTATTGGTTCCTCCTATTAAATATATAAAATTTTTATAAAATATTGGTTCTGCGTAGTAGTTAACTTTTGAATTTTGAAGCTGCTTAATATTTTTATTTTTGTCAATAATAAATGTGAGGCCTGATTTACCATTTGGATTGCAGCAGTAAAAATAAGTATAATCAGGAAGTATGCAACTTGCCATGTATCCGTGAATTGATTCTTGAGTTGGGAGATCTAAAGTAGAAGAAACCTGGAAAGTATCTAAGTTTATAGTAGAAAAATTTGAAGTGCAATGTCTAAAAAATGAAAGCTCATTTGATTTAATTATATTTTCCACAAGCTGTCTAAAAGGATTAAAAGGTTCTTCGTAAATTTTGCTAATTGCTGCATTTATATCTTTATAATCTAAGTAGCAATCATTTAGATTTAATCTAGCCATCATACTTTGAGCATTTGAAGCGTTGCATTTAAGTAAGCTTTCTATATCATCATCATTAGTAATATCAAGAACCTTTTCTCTACTATACAAAACTTTTAGCATTTTATTACATCTTGCTTCTACTTTTTTAATTTGATCTATATATTTCCCAAATTCAGTTTTAAAATTCTTGATTACTTCATTTGCATTCATAATTGCCTCAATTCTGTATTTTTTGATATTCACTTTAAGTTCTTTTAACTTATTGATAAGTGGCTGCCTAATTTCTTCTGCTGGCTTCAAGGAAATTTTTTGATATTGGTGACCTTTAGAAGTTGGCTTTTTGACATGGCTAGAAAGATGAATTTTGCAGATTAAGACAATACCTTCGCATTCACACTTTCAGTAGAGCCTATTTGTGCAGCCCTCTTTGAAGCACTGTCCGCTTAACATATTTATAGAATCATAATAACCCGTATTTCTCTAAAGCTTGCATATGAAATAACTTATTCAGGTAATATCAATTTGTAATAATCCTCTTCCATTTTGGATTGATTTAGCTTATTCTAAAGATAATCTAATTTAACCTCATAGTCCCTATATATATTTTGTAATAATTATTTTAATTAATAAAATTTATTTAGCTTTTATAAAACTCACAATGCTCTAATGAATATAATTCATTACTCATTATAATTGAGATAATTTTTTATTCAACTGAAAATACGCTTACCTCAAATTCTTTTCATTCCCAACAATATAAACCCTTTTCAAAACAAAGACATGAACCCTTCAATTCTGATCTAGTCTTATTCTTCTTAAAAATTTTAGAAGATTCCTTGTTAAAAAACTAGAAAAAATAAAACTTTGAAAAATTCTTCTCGTCCAAAATTAAGACCTTCATCATGATAAATTTTTTTTGTAGAGTAATACATGTAGAAGCCGATTTCTTGGTAGTCTAATTTATTGACACATGCTAGTTTGAGTCAAAAAAGCTTACCATTGCAATTTTATGGGAAAAGATCTTCTTTGGATTTTAACTTATAGAATATATATGAAGAAAAGCCTTATGTGTCTTAATAAAGAGTATTTTTGCATCAAATGGAAAGCATATTTATTGTCAGATTGAGAAGAAATTTAAGCATGAAAAGAAGAAAAAATGAAGAAAAAATAAGAAGAATGGCGATAAAGAAGGGTCTCAATGAATTTCTATACATTTTTAGGCATAAACATTGTAAAGCTTTAATTTTGGTACAAAATTGATGAATACAGTCTTTCCACTACCATCTAATTCTTAAGTTCTAATATATTAATTTATAAAAACAATTTATTATTATTTCAAAATTATTCTAATTGATTAAGTTAAATTTATACAATTTAAACATTTATAATTCATCTATAATTAAATGATAGGTGATTGTGATGGTGATGAGGAATATGCAAAAAGGATTCAGGATAAAGAATTTGAAAAACTGGAAATATATGCTGCTCAAAAACCAAAAAGAGAAAGAAAAAAGCCAAAAAGAGAAAGAACAAAGCCAAAAAAAGAAAGAAAAGAGCCAAAACCTCTGGAAATTAAAGATAACAATGCTATACTTGAAAATAATCTTGCAAATAATCAAGTTGTAGCTCCGGCTTCTGTTAACCCTAAATTTGTTACACTTAAACATTTCGGGGATTGAAATTTTAGATTTTCTATAATTGATGGAATATCTGTGTTCGTGTATGGTTTAGTCGAATTATATATTTTGTTCTCACTTGCAGCTTTACCAATCATTTGATGTTACTTCAACTACAAGTTTTCCTTAATTGCGCTGATTTTACAAATGATTTATCTCTTTGGAACTATATTTTTGAGATTTGGTTTGGCTATCGGTTTCCGAGATAATCTAGCTTTTACAATTATAAATTGCATCATAATTGGATTGGATGTCTTATATTGGATATTTCTTTATAAATATTTCAAGATTCTGTCAAGTATAGATTCAAGTGAGAGATCTGATCTTGCAAAATTTGTTAAGAATTATGGCAAAGAGACTAAGAAATCACAAGAAGAAGAAACTAAGGTTAATAATTAGCATAATTTTAGTATTCTGTATATATTCATTATTATATATCTGGTCAGTGGTAATTGAAAAAGGAGAAAAAGCAAAATCCTCTATTATTCATCTTTACAAAATTTCTCACTTAATCAAAACAATCAAAGCTGAACTCGAACTTTTAAACTTACAAAAACTGGCACTACAAGCAGCTGTAGATCATTATATTGACCTAGCTCAGCCTTTTCAAGACAGAACTGATTTAATAAATAATCTTCTGTATCCTAGAAGTTTTATTTTTATGAATGATGACTTATGAATTCTTATGAGCACCTATAAAGACCGTAGGGCATATGGTCCAGGAACTGAAGGTGTTAGTATGCTGCTTAATAATCAAGCTATTTTTTCAAAATTTTCAAGCCCTGCTTCATTGATAAAAGAACTTGTGAGTTTAGATTTCAATGATATATCTGAATCAATTTTTTATGATTTATTGCCAAAAATAAATGCTGATAGGAATAGAATTTGGCAAATCAGTAAATATTCATATGCAGAAGGAATCCTTTTTGAATGACTCGTAATTACTTTTGATTGAATTGAAGCTCTGAGAAAATATTACCCATATTTGAAAAGCTTTAGGGAAATAGAAAAATGAGTAAATCAAGATTTTCCAGAGTTTAATCAGCTTGAAGCTGTAAAGAAAACTATTATAATTAAAGATTTAGAATTAGAACAGTTAAAAAGCTATGAGCTTCAAATAATTTTGGAAATTCAAAACAATATAAATGATTAATATATATAGTGTTTCCAACTTAAAGTGCGATATTTAGAATTTCAGCTTTATAATTAGATTAATCATTTATATGATAATAATGATAGTGATTTTTTAATATTAATTTTATGATGAAATTTATTATAATATGCAAAATTATATCTTTTTTATTATTTTTCTTAACTTTTATAGAATTTTGATCACCAAGGTGAATATAAAAATATGAAAATTTAAGAGAGTTTTAACTTGAAAAAATAATAATTATGAAGCTAAATCAAATAGATGACAAATGAGTAGACCGAAATGAAATTGAAACAGATTATTTATGAGTTTTTGAAAGGTCATTAAGGAAAACTATAAATCGAATTAATTTGCGAAAAATTATAATTGATCTTTCTTTATCAAATCTATCATATCCTCTTTTTGTCAGACATTGCATGGCAATTCCTGGTAATCGTATTTTTGGGATGAATATTGAAAAATTGGGCGGGGGACCACAATATCTGTTCATATCAGATGAAAATTTGAATATGAAAGCAATTGAAACTCCTACAGAGCCTTCTTCTCGTTATTATTTTGCTTCTTGCTTTTACGATAATTCAATTTTTATTTTTAAAAGTGATTTTGATTCAATTCTAAGAGCCAACACCTATAGGATTGCAAAAAGATATATTATTTCAGAAAGTAGATGAATTGATTTGTCAATTTCACCATTCGCATATCCTTTTGCATGTTCTGGAATAAATCAAAAAATTGTTATTGCTGCAGGCTCTAATGGAATATGAATTTATGATATAAATTTGAATTCTTATAGCCAGCATTTTCTGAGTAAAAATTATTATCAAGAAGCAGAACAAATGCTAATTAAATTTGAATCAAAAATTTACTTGATAATCCTTTCAAATATAAGAGAAATTTACTTTTGTGATGATCCTTTATCTGAATGGACTTTTGTGAGCAATTTTAAAGAAAAATTGCATAATAATGCATATTTCCCTCGCGCATATTATAAAGGATCGCTTTATTATTATATATGCAATTGCTTATATAAATTTTCATTGAAAAAATTTGAATCAGAAGCAATTAAAATTAATCAATATTAGTAAGGAATAAAAGTAGCATCATAACAAATTAATTTTATGCGCTGCCTTATTTTATAAATGGAGTTGCATGTATGGAATCTTTCTTTACATGAATTCAGAAATTTTTAGCCATTCAAGTATTGAGACTACATTTGGAATTTAATTTACAAGTGGAGAAGAATTCTAAGTATAAGCTGCATTAGTAATTAAGGCAGTAGATAATAATTTATTAGTTTGGTATAAAGAAGCTTCTATACTAAGTGAATTAAAAAAAGGAAATTACAAGAAGAATTTATTGGTATAATTTGATGAAATTTCTGACCCAAAAGTTGGATGATAACTGCAAAGTACTTAGAATGGCGCTAAAGAAAATAGTCAAAAAGCGGAAATTAAAAGACACCGACCCGCCAGATAAAAGAGTTAAGCCCAATCCCACAACACCGATTGTTCAAGAATTTGGTGCATCTGAAGATTTTTTAATAAATAATGTATCATCACCAGCATCATCTCTGCCATCTATGAATAATGAAATGTGCGCCAATTTGCAAGTGAGTAAAGAAATCACCAACATTCCTTTGGAAAGATTGCCTTATTCAACAAATGAAAGCAGTGTGTCATCTGAGGATAAAAGCAGTCAAAACCTAAATATAATCCAAAAGAATGAAGATGACTTTGATTTGGCTTTCAATGCTGCTTCAAACTTAAATTTATCTGATTCGTGTGAAGATTTTTCAGATTATGAAGAAGAAAATCCATTTGAAGATCAACTTATAATTTCAGAATCGGATACAAATAAATCATCTTCAGCTGCAATTGGAGAGAATCATGACAAAAAGCATTTAAATCTTATACCTATAAGAGGTGATGGAAATTGCCTTTAGCGATGCATTTCTTTTCATCTAATCGGCTCTCAAGATAATCATGCAATTATACGCAATTTAATAGCTGACCACATTGAATGAGAAATTCCAAAAATCTTGGAATTGGCTCATGCTAATGATCTTATAAATCATAGAACATTAAGGGAAATGGAAAATTGGATATCAGAGCAAGGCCTATACTGAATTGGAATTCGTATCTTCATCGTCACTTATATTACAGCTGAGCAGATAGCTTAAATAAAATCAACTGAAGCATACATGCTTCAATCTTTTCTATTATTCAGCATTATAATCGCAGCAAGAAGCATACTATAACTGGCTTTGTACCAGCTGATGTTTTCTTTTCATTAGATGAAAATATTTATTTGTCTGTTATAGAGAATGTTGAAAAGAAAAGAAAGAATACTGTTGAGTCAATAAATAATGCTTTTCACATAGGTGATAAAGTAATTATTCATGATAAATTAGTGAAAAAAGATTGTTATAATATTATAATAGGAACTTTAAACCATGAAGTAATAATAATACAGATATTTTCTAATTCCGCTAGACCTAAATTTTCAAATTAAATCATATTTTATATCAATTCTACAATTCTTATAATAAATATGAAATTAGGTCAATTAATTGATACAAAAATTGACCAAAATGAAATTGAATCTAAATACTTATGAAGTTTTTGCCCCTTAGAAATAAAGAAGCAGCCTATATGCCGATTTAATCTGTCAACATTTCAAATTGATTGCTCTTACCAAGCAAGCAAATATTATTCATATGCTGTTTAATATATAGCTATTCCTAATAATCAACTCTTTGGGATGCTAACTAAAGATACTGGCAATGATTACAAAAATATTCCTATTTCATATCAGATGAGCATTTCAATATGAAATTATTAGGGGCTCCACCGAATCTAATATCTAATACCAGATGCCTTAGCACTGTCTCATGTTTTTATAATGATTCAATTTTCATTTTTGAGAATAATATTACCTCTATGAGAAACAGTGACATGTTATTACTATATCGCCGTGCATGAAAATATTCAATTGAATCTGGCAAGTGAAGCTCAATGTGCCTTCAACCTTTTGATTCTCCATCATGTTACGTGGAATTAATCAAAAAATTATTATTACTTCGTCTTCTCCTATAGTGTGAATTTATGATATAAATGTGAATTCTTATTGTAAGCCTTTTTGTGTAGAAATGTTGATGACAATGCCCAGCAGATGCTACTAAAAAGTGAAGGAAAAATTTATTTGCTAGTGTTTTCATTATCAAGAGAAATTTATTGCTGTGATGATCCTTTAGCAGAATGAATTTTTTAAGGGAATTTTGGGGGAAATTTAGCTTAAGTAAGTTTAAATTTCATGTGCTTTATGGAGAGTCATTATATCACTTTGAAGGGCTTGAAGAGCAAACTATGCAGGAATTTTCTCTGAAAGCATTTGAGACTAAAGAAGTTAAGCTAAATAACTAATAAATATAGAAATGTTTAATGGAGAAAGGATCTATCGCAAAATTTTAAGATATATTTTTAAGTTTAGCTTATTTCTGGCTTCTAACATTCTAGAGGGTTATTTTTTATTTTTGAAGCATAAAATTTTTTGAAAATTAATAAAATCATTAAAACATATAAAATTTGTATTTCTCTTATAATATTTGTGGAACTTATTAATTAAATATTTTGGTATAGGAAATTTATGCATTTTTGGAATATAAAATGAGAAAGTGGGAGAGAAATTTGAAATAATTGCAATCCTTGATAACTCCTTAAATAAATCAATTTAACTTATAAAAATAAAAATTGTTCCATCATAGAGGCTAAGAAGTAAAATAATTTAAAATAGGGGAGGGTTTTGAAGGGATTTCTATTGTTTTCTATTCAAAATTTTCTGATATGAGCAGATATTGCGCGCTATGACACAATTTATCAATATTCATTGCGAATATGAATTACCAGTTAACTATATAATGTAGGACAAAAGAGGATATGCAGAGCTTGCTAAAAAAGTTAATCATGTGCTATCATAATAATTCTATTTATAGTTTTTGCTATTTGCTTTTCAAATCTCATAAATAATTTCATTGTTTTTAATAAGAATTTATTGCTGGTGATGCTAAAAATAAAATTTCATGAATTTGGGACCTAATTCAAAAAAAATTAGCTCAAAAATAAAAATTCACTAAGGAAAATTCTGAATTTTTTAAATGATTAAGATGAACATGTATGCGTTACTGCTTTATATACAGATTATTACAAGATAAGAGTGTTAAAATATATTCTGCAAACCTTCTTTTCTTCAAATCTGCTATAAATGAATGTTTTCTGTACTAGAAAATTTTAATAAATAATTATCTTAATTAATTGAAATATTAGTAATTAATTAATATGATTTTTCTTCTGCTTAATATCAAATCTTATTAATTTAATTTAAATAGAAAAAAATCTGATTTAAAAAATATTTCCATAGCCATTTTTATTTTTTTTATTTATAGAATTTAAAAATTTGATTTTTAGTTATTTTGATCTTAATATCTAATTTAAATCTTTCTTTATAGTCCCATATAATTAAACTTTGGATTTATTTCTAAAAGCCATTGAAAAGAGAAAAATTATAGTTCAATCTTTTATGCATTAATTTAAAAAGTGGCATGAGCCATTTTAAATTTTTTTTTGTTGCATATGAATTATAAAGCTATTTGCTAGAAATCATTCAATTGTCTTTGGCAGCGATTTGATGTTTAAAAGAAGCATTTACTTTAAAATAATTAGCATAGTAAGCAAAAATGGATTTGGCAGTTTAATTTATTCTTTATAAGAACATAGTTAAATTGATAAATAATTATCTATTATTAATTATTAGAATTTCATAATAACTAATAATCTCTGGCTTGCATATCTTTGGATCTGCTGGCCAAGCAACGTTGAGGAAGACTTAAGTTTGGCAGGTGCCTGAATCAAGGATCATTTAGAGCTTCTGTTGCTAAAGGTCTAAGTTTTGGTAACGGATCTGTCAATCTCAAAATCAAATCACTTGCAAGCTTAGAAATTTTTCAATTTGATTTATGCTTAAATGATATTTTGCAATCTTGATTTTTTTGAAGAATTTCTTGTAAAGTCTTGCCCCAAAATGGCATTCTTCCACAAAGGAGTATATATATAATAACTCCCGCACTAAAAATATCTACTTTTAATCCATATGAGCATTTTCTGAGAATTTCAGGTGCCGTATATCCAGGGGATCCACATCGAAGCTTAAGAGCACCATTTACTTCAGTAGCTAAGCCAAAGTCAGCTAGCTTGAAATCACAATCATCATCTTCAGAGACCATTAAAATATTTTCAAGTTTCAAATCTCTGTGTACAATATTCAGTGAGCTCATATAGCTTATAACATCCAATAGTTTTTCTGCAAATTTTTTGGCTGTTTCTTCATTGAAGGTTTTTCTTTTCATGATTCTGTCATATAAATCGCCTCCCTCTAAATAGTCAATAACTAAATAAATATGAGTCGGACTTTCATAGACATAATGAAGTTTGACTATATTAGGATGGTCCAGCTTCCTCATAAATTTTATTTCATTCATGAGATTTGTGAGATTTTCTTGATGGCCAATTATGCTATGCTTGCCAATAACCTTCACTGCAAACATATCACAAGTATCATTGTTTGCTGCCAGATATACGGTTCCAAAAGATCCGCTGCCGATTTCTTTTATCATTGAAAAATCATATTCGAAGTCAGCCATGATGCTAACTGAGGATAGATGCGTCAGCCAGACAATCAAAAGTTCCTCGCTTTCCACATAGAATTCCTTCTTTCAGCTTTGAGTGCTAACTGAAAAGCCAAATCTTGTCACTTCGCTGTTGTTTTCTTGGAAAGGCTCAATGGTTTTCCAATCCAAGAAAGTGAATTTCTTTACTGAGTTCGGACCAGTCTTAACTAGGCAGTTTCGACTAAGTAAAAGACTGATTTCTATGAAGACATCAGATTTTTTTTTCTGCAGCACCTTATTTTTAAAGGTTTCTGGCAAGTTCTTCCTCATTTCAAGTGCCCAAAATTTTTTTGTTTTTTGGGTTTCAGAATCTTCAAATACTGACATTAATTTATAATTTAATATTTTAGCATATGCAATTCTGTTTGTTTTTTACTCCTCTTATCTAGTTATTAATATTCGTAAATCAAGTTTATGGACAGCTCTAATATTTTATTATTAATTGTTTTCGTGAGTCGTTTTCTTTTGTTTTCTAAAATGTTCATATATTCAATATACATTTCAGCACTATCATAAGAATTTTAAAACAAATCTGCATTTTATAGTCTTTTCTGTTTACAAATAAAACTTTGCACATGATTAAAAATCATCAGCTTATTAATAACTTCAAAAATCTCGAAACTTGAAAAATGCCAATTTCTAAATGGAAATTGTGATCTTTGAACTTTTTTTTATTTAAAGATTAATCTAGCTCTGCTGGTTTAGCTATAAAAATCAACAAATTTGGCTTTTAAATTGCGAAATTGCGAAATTGCAATTAAATTTATACAAATTTATTTGTAGCATTAATAATTATTTCTTGGAAAACTCAAATCTACTTTTTCTAAGACATTTTCAATTATTTTATTTAGGGTTAGATAATTGTTAGCTCAAGCAAAAATACATAAATGGCTATGCTCTAGAACTAAGTATTAAAACTCAATATTTGAATAAAAGATAGTTAATTGGTTATCGAAATAGTAACTCTGAATATTAACTGTATTAACTCAAAATATTGTCTTTAGTAGTGTACTCCTAACACCGCATCATTAGCTACTATATAGTTAAATTTAACTACTGAGCAAATCATAGCTTTTTAGGCTCTATTTTTCAATGAAGTTGCAATTGATGTTTACTTTTTTAATTTAAAAAATAAATTTAACTCCATATTTAGATCTTAAAAGAGTTTGAGCAGAATTTACAGAAAATGGGATATAGCCATATGGGTTTGAAAATTAATTTGGGAAAACATATTTTATTATTATTTTCTTAAATCTTATAAATAGATTCAATTTCACTAGGCCAATTGTGCAAATTTAAAAATATATATTTTTTATTTATTATTTACAATCTAAAACTCCCTCCACTAACTATTTTTCTACTATTTTAAGATATAATCCAGGTATAAGTTGTGCAAAAAAAGTTTTATACTTATTTTTATCTTATAAAATTTCTCAAAATTTATATAAAAATTTATATTTTATATAAAATATCTGTTAATTGAAATGAAATTATTGTTTAAGAAGTCATTTTATATGATCAGAGTTTTGTTATTATGATAATTTGAATAAGTAAGTAGCATATCGAAATAGAAGCTTACCAATAGCCTAATCTTTGAGGCTGGTTAATTAATTCTTAACAGATATTGCTATATTAGGTAGCATGGTTAATAGGAGTGATCTTTGTAGGTTGATCTTAGCTGACATAGAGAATTGGTGATGCTGTCAATATATTAATAGCCAGTTGAAAATAGTAGAAAAGCTCGATAATATTAAGATTTATGATGTCGTTTTTTTAATTGTGTAGTTAATAAAAAAAAAGAGTTATGGTATGGGCAAAAATAAGATGGTTTAATATTGAATAAAAAATAATTTATAATATGATGAGCTGATTTATTCTTCTGACTCTTGCAACTTATTGTAAAACGCAGTACTGGTGTTAAAATGTGTTTTCATTTGAATATTATATCTTTCGACAATACCATATCTGATGATTGGGCAACTTTTGGCTTCTTTTCAGGGAAAAAATATCCATATTTTTATAAATAAAAACACTAATGATAAATATCATATATAAATATTTTCATTACAATCATCTATTGTTAGCTCATAGAATGAACGATCAAAAGGCAATAAATTATCAAAAAAATGCATTTCATATATGATTTATAAAATTGCATAATTTAAAATTAGTGATATTTTTTTATCTCTCTAAATAATTAAGGGTCTGATCTTAGAAGCAAAAAATATGGAAACCTAAGAATATTCGCACTACCGATGAAAGAAATCCATAAGGTGCATGAACTATATGATATATAAGCGATAACAGTTTTAAAATCTAAACTAAAATATCATTTATCTTTTCTCATTGATTTTATTTTGAATTTTTAGAATTATTTGAAGCTCATAGCTTTCTAACTGCTTTAATTCTAAATTTTTGATGTTAATAATCTCTTTTACATCTTTTAAATAAGTGAATTCTGGGCAATCTTTATTAACTATTTGATCTATTTCCTTAAAGCTTCTTAATTGTGGATAAAATTGTCTAATTGCACTTATTCAATCAAAAGTAATTACCATCTATTCAAATAAAATCCCAACTGCATATGATTCCTTACTGATTTGCTTGATTTTATTCCTATTATTATCTATTATTGGAGACAATTCGTTTAAAATTGAGTCAGATATATCATTGTAATCTAAATTCCTAAGTTCTCTTATAAATAAACTTTGGCATGACATTATAAAATAAAAATGCTTTCTTCTAGGATAAAAGCCAAGATATATGCTAATCCCTTCAGCCACTATGCATAATTTTTTACGAATAATATTGGAATTCATAAGAGTGCTTAAATCATCGTTCATGCGAGTGTAATTTCTAGGATATTGAAGCTGCTTTATATCGTATTTCTGTCTGGAAAATGCTGAGCCAGGCTAATATAATAATCTATAGAGGCTTGCAAGCTCACCTTATTCAGTTTTAAAAATTCTAATTCAATCCTGATTGCTTTGATTAAATTGTTAATTTTATCATAAAGGAGAATAGTAGAAAATTTCAAAGTGTTGCCTTTTTCAATTGATCTGATCAATTCTGAATATATCTTCATGTAAAATATTATATTCAAATAAAATTATTCACAAATTAAGAAGTAGGCAACTGTTTGGCACTTTGAAATATAAACTAGTTTAATTAAATTTACCTTATAATATTTCAGTGGTTAATATCAATGCGACAATTTTTTTTTATGTGTGATACAAATCATATAAGATAAATAACTCAAGTTCGTTTGGTCTTCTTTTTTATCAATAAACTGATTTAACTTCATGTTTATTGGTATCTGAAAATTATAAAGATAATACAAGAATAAATGAAATATATATTAATTAAATGCAAAATCCTACCACTTCACTGCATCTATAACATTTGTGTACTCTTTTACCAAGTCATGATGGCTCAGTAGCACAGCATGCAAATATATTGCTGAAAAATGTTAAAAATGACCTTGGGATATCTTTTCTGCTATCAAAATCAATATTTGTATGTACATCCATTTTGCAATTCTCACAATAAGTAGTGCAAGGTTTTGTTCCTAAAATCCTCATTGTTTTTTCTTTATTTTCTTCTGTAGTAAATGGATTATATGTAGACACTGTAATTGGGAGATTTTCTGTATCAATTTCTTTAGAGTCTGGCTCCATAAATAGTACTGAATCAGCGTCGCTTGCATGTCTACAATGAGATGTGTTTTTAATCTCTTTAAAAGAGGCTTCATTTGTCAGCACAGAAACTTGTTTTTGTTTTTTATAGTTTTCTTTGCCATAGAACATTTTGTGGATGCTTGAAAAGCTCTTATTGAGTCCAATTCCATTTTTGCTGTATTTATCAAGCAAAAGTAAAGCTGGGTTCAATACAGTTGGAGGCTGGGAAAGGCCTCTTTGATGCTTTTTTGAGCTTTTAATGTCATAATTTACTGAGTCTGGAAAGATACTTTTTAGTGAAAAGCCTAAACTGTGATGGCTATCAAAGCTATTATTTTCACTTATCTGTATATCTGCAATTGATGGAGTATGCTGGTATCGAGTCTCTGAAATTTTTGATGTATGGGTTCCACAGCGCGAATCTGGGAAAATATTGCTTTGGTTTGACCTTTGGGAGTTAGTTGACGCATTGGAATATCGTCTTGTTAATTCGATTTGGTTTTTGGGTGGTGTTCTGAAGTTCATTTTCCGTTAAAAAATAATATCATGATTTAGAAATGTCATGGGAGAGAGAAAATTCGTACCAAAAACATTAGATATTAGTCCAAAATTTAGCAGTAAATATCTGTTTTTGTTTTACTAATGTATTTCTTCATTTTTATATTTAATCAAAAAATCAATGAGTATTATATTTAGCTTATCACGAGATTTGTTTTTCTTGTCTAGCTATATCTGCGCTTTAAACTGATTATTATCAAAATTTATTAATTTGATGTAATATTTTACATTTTTATAATATTAAACCCACCCAACAATTTACCCTGAAAGAGCCTTTAAAATTACAAAATCCAAATAAAAATACTTTATGGCAGACTTAAATATTAAGATGGCAGTTATGGTCTCCAAATCAGAGCTTCTCAACCTCTACGTTCAGAAATGTGAAGAATCCAATGAGCCGCGAAATCTTTCTCTTTACAAATACCTTGAAGAACAAGCAATCCAGCAAGAAGCAGAGAGAGAAAGAGCAGAACAAGAAGATTACACGATTGAAGAAGGAAACCATTTTGATTTAATGTTCAGAGGAAACGACAAGCTAAATTTTTCAAGCAGAATTACTGATTCAAACCTTTATCCACTTGTGGGTGCTTTAATGGACCATGCAGTCTTAATACAGCACATTGATTTGAGATTTAATTTAATATCAGATGCTGGAGCCATTATATTAGGCAATTTATTGAAGCCTGCAATACATCTGCAAACTTTATATCTACAAAGTAATAATATCGGTGAAGAAGGGGCAAGAAAGTTGGGGGAATGCTTAGAAAATCACGAGAGGCTTCTATATCTGAATCTCAATGGAAACCAAATAGGCACTCAAGGTGCAAATGCATTAGTTCAGCTTTTATTCACATGCCCTGCTATCGTTGAGCTTGATATAGGAAACAATTATATAGACCATTATGGAATAATTGCAATTACAACTGCTCTTAATAGAGCAAGATTAGCATTAGAAGTTTTAAATTTAGAAAACCCAAGGCTAAATTCTATAATGCAAGAAACTGCTGTCCATTTCGGCCAAATGTTAAGTATCAATCAGACCTTACAAAAACTGTCTTTAAAGAAGTTCAAACTGAGATGTGATGGGATTTATACGATTTCTAACCATTTGATGGAAAATTCGACACTAAAAGTGCTTGATTTGTCCTGCAATGAAATTTCAGCAGATGGAGCAGAATATTTGTCAAGATATTTAAAGGCACAGTATTGTGGGTTAGAAAGCTTGATTTTAGGTGTCAATAAAATTGTAGATTTAGGTGCAAAATCCATTGCACAAGCTTTAGCAGTAAACCAAAGCTTAATTCACATTGATTTAACCAGAAATAACATAGGAGATGAAGGACTTTCAAGGCTGGCTGAAGCTTTATTTCACAATCAAAAATTATTATCCTTTAAGCTTTATGGTAACCATTTTGACCAACAGTCTTTAAAACTTTTTTACAGACTTTTCCAGACCCCTAGAGATAATGAATGGTATCCAGATTTCACGACTTATTATGTAGATGAGCTGGTACAAATGGCTTATATTGAGACTGAAGTGCCTTATGATATTTATGTCTAATAACCTAAAATTAGTTATAGTGAAATATTTTTTATTGAATTCTACAAAGTTAAAATGGATCTTTTAGCGATTCCAGAGATTGTAGAGTTTGGGTACGTGCTGAATAGCGAATATGTAGCGATTCGGCCTTGTGCAGGTTTGTCATTGACTGGGATTACTATTGTAAGCTTGATGGAAAAGCTAATTTGGCTGCAAAATCTCAATTGTCATGGGCTAATTTTTTTTGAGTCCTTGTAATAATTATACAGCATCCAGAAAATAAAGCAAACTACAAGCCAAAGATTCCCTATAATATTAGAATGAATACTGAAAATAGGCTCAAAAAATGCTAGTCTAGAAGAATTCCAAGGAACAATCCTAAGTACTGAATTTATTACTGAGATAAACAATTTATGCACAAACTTTGGGCCTGAAGCTACACAATCAATAAAACAAAACAGCATTGATTTATTATACTTGTCTAAAGAACTGAATATTGCTATATGGCTTTATGATGTAAAATCTCATTTTGAAATCAAGAACAACCCCTTCAGCAGTCCAATATTACTAACTCTTATGCAAATCGAAAAATCAGACGGTTTAGAAGTATCAATTCTATACCACGCAAGCCAAAGCCTAGACACTTATCCTGAGAAAATCGAGTGGCCTTATGCTTTACATACAGAAGATGGAAAAGGAGACCAATCCAATTTAATTGACAATAGTAGCAGCTCACATGTGTTGAAAAGTTTTATTAAAAAAATTACTTCCTATATGCAGGATAATGCTGTGGTGAGTGAAGAGTCTTGTGAAAGGATTAATGGACAGCTCAAAATGCTGAAAAGCTGCATGAAGAGAAAATGGGAATTTGAGGATGATTTAAAAAAACTTGTTGAAAAATCAAAAAAAAGTCCTGAAAGACCTCAGGAAAAAGGTTATAATGTGCTGCCTGGAAAAGAATTAAAGGCTGATAATAAGCAAGTAGAAAAAGCTCCAGAAAAACCAAAGAAAACAAACGCTGAGGTAGAACCAAGAAGAAATAAACATAGTGAAGAAGGAAAGATAAATGAATTTGTAGAGCCAGTCAAAAAAGAGCTTCCAAAAAATAATATTAAGCCTGAAAGGGTAGAAAAAGCCCCAGAAATCCCAAATAAAAAAGATGTCGACAGAGTGCCAGAGAACACAGCATGGGGAAAAGTGGATCAATTTTTTGAGCCTGCAATAAACCAACAAGTAGCTCCAAAAAATGTAGTGTGCTCATTTTGTCAGACGGATTTTGCCCTCAATGCTATATCATTGGCTTGCGAATGTAACCTTTGTATTACTTGTCTGAGATCCGGCGCAAACTATTCTAAGTGTCCAAACTGCCAACGAGAATTACTTGATAGCGAGCTTGACAGTATTATTGCTTTTATTACCTCCATTTTCTAATTATTTCGCTATATCAATAAATATGAAAAATTTCCAATTATTTTTATTAACAGTCTCAAAATGGTTTAAATAAATTTAACAATCCAAATCAATGAGATTAAATCTTCATCTAAAAAAGCCCGCGGATAGTTTTATGTCGTCCACACAAGCATCAGACAAAAATTGCTCCTCAGAATTTACCTCAAAACTCATATTCGATACAACCTGCAATATTCCTATTTCTGGTGAGCCTCCTAATCAGTTAGGAATACTGAGCCAAACACTCCCATATAATTCAAACCAAAATAAAGAAAATTCGTCATATATGCTTGATTTGCCTCGTTTAGGAAATTCAAATAAAAATTCACCAAGGAATAGTGATCACCATAGAGATTTTTCTAACAGAAATAGTAATGCAGTATCGTTTTATTCAGAAGCAGATAGTGGGATTATTTCTTATAACCATTCGCCTATTAGTTCAAGATCACCGACTTTTGATGATAAGAAAAATGAGACTTTGCAAGAAGGGGAAGACATAGATCAAATTTTAAATAATTCTGATTTTTCAGAAATTTCGCTGCAATCTAATAGAGTGAAAAGCTTTATGAAAACTCCGTTAAAAGAAAATTGCTCATACTACAGTTCAGATAAAATGCTTACAACTGATTGCAATAGCTTTTTACTATTGGATCACGATATTGAAGATGTTTCAAATAAGCACTGCAATTTTGTATATGAAAGAAAAATAATTCCAAAATTCGGGATGATGCCTTGTACAGCATATTGTAAAAATTGTTTCAAAGATATACATACAGAAATTACTTTTACTGGAGGCAAAATCGAAATATTTTTTTTAAAAATAACATCCAACGTCTTTGCGTGTTGTGAAGGCCCTATGTGGTTAAATAGAAAAAAAGTCCATATCTGTCCTCAATGTCACCAGGTTTTGGCTAAATTAGCTTAAAATTGATAATAAAAATTAAAATTGCTATAAAAATGAGAACAAGTTCACGAGATGGTATAAGTACACCACACAGCATATACTTTGCCAAACCATCGCCATTTGAATCAAAAAAAAACTTTATTAGGGCTCAATATAAGCATCAATTTCTATTAGAAAGAGCTCATAGCTCATTTTTAGTGCAAAGATATAAAGATGAGTTAGCAGATAGATCATTCAGAAGGTTTTATAACAGTCCTTTTGCTAGCAATCCTCTAGCTCAATATGAAATAAATGCGCACAAAAGAGATATGGAGAAAAAACTTAAAATTAAAAAAAAGCCTAAGGTTGTTCATGATAGAGATTATTTTTTGAGAGCAAAAGTTATGAGCAGAATGAAATCCAGACAAAGCGAAAGAAATATTAAAAGTGCTGATAGAGCATTTCGAAAATCCAAAGAAAAAGCTGCAGATCTAAGCATGGATAGTTTCAAAGGACTGAAAGATCACAGCTTTAGAAGAAGCTGAGGAAAATTATTTGTAATGGATCCACATTTGTTTAAGACAGAAAGAGAATAAATTTAAGGAGAAACCATATTGAAGGAAAAATTGAAAATTATTGAGGATTTTGATCAATAATTTTTAAAAAATTCAATATGAGGTGAATGCACTAATTAAGCCTAAAAATATTAGACTGATATTGTATTGTTGACTTTTGGCAATAAATTTATTAAAAAATATAAATTGAAATATATATTCTAGAATAAAGCCATAGAAGATAAGCTGTAATTTTTAGCTAAATTTATAGTTAAGATAAGCAAAGTTTCAAAAAAATTCTTATTTTGTGTTTAAATTTCAATATTTCCAAATTGAGAAAGTGTTTCTTCGTCGTAGATTACTCTTAATAAAAGAGAACAGCTTGGGCATCGAGCAACCTCTTCTCCATAGCACAATTCTTCAAAAGAGATTTGAAATTTGTCACCACAGGGGCATGGGTAGAAAAACACTTCAGTGTCTGCATCCCATTCCATATCTTCGATTTCTATTTGGTCGTAGAAACCCATCAGAATATGTTTATTAACATTTAATATGGATAGGATTTGTTCAAATTTTTACTTAATTTATGCCAAATTTTTAATTTAAAATAATTAAAAAATCATAAAACTAATAAATCATGCTTAAATTTGGCGTTCTCAATTTCACTGGACTCCCAGATAAAGATATTCTGGATATATCCAGTGCTGAGTTCATTTCAAGCATTTTTTCGCTTAAAATGTTAAGAGACGCCCTTGAATTAATTTTCTGCATATAAATTGGCAATGGACTAGCACTTTCAGGCCTTGATCCTACCTTTTTGAAATCAGGAGAGCTAACTCTCCTTTCAACCATTCCATAGTTTACTCTATATCCATGCATATTAGTTAGATGACTCAATAATATCGGTTTCCTTGGCGAATATTTATCAAAATTTGCTACTTTTCCTAAATCGTCTGATACAAGTTTATATGAAGTATCATAGGTAGGGAACACATCTTCATGCAAAAATTTATCATCCCTTGCCTTTGATTTTGCTATATCAGGGGTGCTAACTCTTTTATATTTTCCTAGCACAACTGGCATATCTTCATAATGTTCGAATCTTTTTTCATTTACATCATTTGTCATTTTAACGATACTTGGTCTTGGTAATTGTTTATCTAAAGGAATTGCACCTTTTAATTTTGTTCTTGGCCGCTCGGGGATATTTTCGAAATCGCTTATTTTCGACTGATTTCTAACTCTTGAAGCCGTTTTGGGTCTTTCTCTGAAATCAGTTTTTCTAGGCTGTTTATCAACTAATTGATATCGAGCGTCATAATGGTTACATGGCGGCGCTGGGCTTTTTAAACCATTTGCTTTATAAAACTCGTCTCGTGTTTGAGACATAAATGCATAGCTTTGTTTTTGAGGTGACTTATTTTGTGGCGAGTCTGAAACGATATTATCCCTTAATATTTCTTGTAGTTTTTCAGGTGACAGCTGTTGTGATTTAGATCTTGGCGCCTGAGGTCTTGGTGATTTTCGTGGGGATCTGCCTGAAAGGATTTCTTCTCTGTGCTTGAGTATTTGGAACCTTTCTTGACAAATTTTGCCAAATTTGCTGAACATTTATTTTAGAAAGTAAATTAAGGAATATGAAAATTAAAAAAACTAAATTATTATCTATAAAAATAAACGATATAGAAAAAGAAAAGCTGATAGCAGTGTTGAAGTCTTTTAAAATTAGGAATATATAGGTGTTTAAATAAATGCTTATTTTTTAGTGATATGTTGATTTTAATGATATGTAAGCTTCAAATATTTGTGAACATCAAATATATTAAAGAAATGAAAGAATACTTTCTAAAAATAAAATTTATATTTTTTTACCATTTTATTTATTTCTAAGGTTGTAATAAACTCTTAAAATCCTAATTCTAAAAGCTATTTTCTTATAATTTTAAGCTAAAAAGATAATATTTCAATTTCCATTTTCAAAAAATGTAAAGTTTCCTAATATGAATAGATCTAATCTATCCAAGCCTACTCCTAAACAAAACTCCAATAGAGATCATTATGAAAATAAAATACCAGACCATCCTCGCTTATCAAAAGACCTTTTATCTTACAAATTCCCTGACGAATCCTCTCCTAAAAATGCTTTTCATTCATCTCAACTTCCTAATCAAAATCGAAAAAACTCCCCATCTTCTCATGAGCCAGCTTCTAAAAAGCAATCAAAGTATAATCCAGGCTCTGTTTTTCATCAAGCAAATAAATTTAACCCTTATTTATCCTCATCTACAAACATTTCATCCTCAGTATCTGAAAGTGTTGAAATCATAGTAAGTGAACTTGACTGTCCTAGTGAAGAAGAAACAAAATATGTAATCAAACCTGGTGATCTTTCTCCTTTAGGAGAACTAAGTGAAAGCAACTCTCAGGAATCTGGAGATGCCTCAGATACTGATGCGATTAGAACAATCCTTAAGAAACAAAAAAGCTTAAATTCATCTATAGTGCAAGAACCCGACAAAGACAAAGTAATAGAACTTCTTGCAGAAAGCATGACGAATATTATTAGCATTCAGCAAGAAAATGAGAAGAACCTTGCATGCGAAAAAAGAAATGTAAGACTTCAGCTGCTGCAGCTTATAAGTGATATAGAACACTAGAGAATTTGGTAATAAAATAAGTTTAAATATTGTTAGTTTTAATATATTTTGGAGTTTAAATTGATAGCTAATAGCATTTTATATAGCGGATTTAAGCATAAGTGTCAGAAAAGAAGTGATTAGAAGAGAAAATTGCTAATTTTAGTAATATATGAATAAAATTTGGCATATGAAATAATGATTGCTAGAATTCACTATTATCCCCAGCTTTCCTCAAAATATTAGCATTTTTCTAAGAAATTCATTAAATGACATCATTTCTGCTACCATTCAACTTCATAAATGGGAAATTGTTGCTCAAAAAACCAAAGTTTGCCCCAAGCAATGGAAAAAGACCGTTCATTCCATTTAGTCTGTGACGAATCATTGCTGAGGTCAACTTTTAAAGGAAGCCTTAAATTAGCTCACTATGAAGAAACATCAATTAACAATCAGTAAGCTCCAAACAGATTAAGTATAATTATTGATGAAAACTCAGACGAGGATTTAACAAAGGCTAATATTGAGAGAAATGAGAAAACCAGGACTTCGCTGGCCGAAAACTCTGAAGAAATCAGCTAATTTTTAATATATTTTGAATTGCTTATAGTAAAAAAGGTGTTGATTGTATAGCTATTTTGTTCTCCACTTTTAAATTTCGCAATTTGAGGGGCTTTGGGTCTCTTGAATTATTATTTGACTAATAATTAATTCCGCAGCCTTCATATCTATAAAACTTATGCATTTTCAATTTATTTAGAAAATCTATTCACATTTCTATTACTACATAATCATTTTTAATTATTATTTCACAGCTTTAACCACTATCATAAAATTCATATAGCTTTTATTTATAGCTTTCATAGATTACTAATTATATTATCGGCAATCTTTCCTCGAGTATCTATAACTGTAGTGATTATAAATAATTATTTATAATATATATGTTACTGGCTCTCTGACTGCATTTATTTATATATTTAATATTAATAAAAAATGCAAGCTATGAAAAATTATGATATACTTAATAGTCTTTCAGTATTCTTCGCTGTCAACGCACGCTCAGTATTTATATTTAATTGAACTGCATCGTTCGTAATAATTTCATCTGAAATCTTTGCATCTTCTTTAAGAGTCAGCTTGGGATCTCATTTTTTCCTTTCAATATATGAAATCATGGTATCATCCCACAAAGCCGAGGTATTCTCTTTAAGATCTGAAACTTTATTTTTGGCTATTTTGATCTTTTTTATCTGATTTCTTTTCTTAAGGATGTACTCAAAGGTTGTCATATGGTTGAATTTAAGTCAAATATGTAGACCAATAAGAGCACTATCGACTGCAGCTATTAAAAATCCTTCTATAGTTACTACATAAGTCAGAATAATAAAGCCGTTTTCACTAGCATATGAAACAGAATTTATATCATCTCTGTAATCATCATAATTTCTATAATATTTTATTATAATGCTAAGCCCATAGCTAAACATCACAATCATGTTGATTTCAAAAGCTAATATAAGCTTGATAAAGTAAATGTAATTTCTCTTGCCAATGCAATTATTTAATCATATACAATGATGATCAAAATTATCTACGCATCGGTTGCATTGACCACAATGCTTACTTTTCATATCTACAGTGCAGCTGCAGATTGTGCAATATGCGTGATTTTCTTTCGGCTCATCTTTAATCCCTTTCATAAGTTTTTCACGATGCTCATATACCATAGGATCAGTAGGGTCACAAACTATTGCTCAGAATGCGAAATTCATAGAGAAAAATTGTGAGATGTAAAATAATATTGCAAAGGTTATCTAAATATTTTTTACTTTAGAGTATATTTTCATACTCGGAAAATATACTAAAGAAACCACAATAATGTTGAAAAGAGTAATCAATCAGCTAAAAATCTGTGCGGGATGCAACGGTCAGTTGAATCCATGAATTCTTGGGTTTCGAACCATTTTCTAAACTGCTTTCTTGAATAAATCCACTTTTAATAATATAAACACTAACTTCAGAGTTAATTTAATTTTTTTGCTTAATATATCTCATTAATTTATTACTTTTAGTTTAGATTATTCATTTTAGTAGTATTTTTTAAAAATAATTTTTATTAAAAAAGCATAAACTCAGCCCAATTCCTTACTACTTATTTTACTATTGCATTTATGCAGCATTCTATTTTAATTTATATTAGTTCCAATAAAAATGAATAATTCTTTCCTAAATCTTACATATAGCGAGCCTTCTTTATTGAATATTACAAGATCTACCACAGCTGGAGCCTCTTTTAAAATAAGGAAAAAATCTTATAAAGAGCTCAAAAAATCTGAATCAAGTATATGCTCATATGAGCCTTCTTTTTCACAAAAACTTTATCGGCGAAAATCAAATAATAAAATCGAAATAAATCCTCGTGTAGCAGCAAGAGTAGTGAAAGAATATTTTATTCCTATGTTTGAAACAAACACAAAATTGTTAAATGATAAAAAAAGATCAATATCTATAGGAATTCAAAATCGAGCAAAATTGCAAGAAAAATATAAGCTTAGTGACGAAATAAAAGAGAAATTAGCTACAACTACCGGCGAATTAGAGAAGCTGAAAGGAAATTGAGAGAACACTATTGATGAAATTGAAAAAATAAAAAATCAAATAACTGAGACTAGGCTGAAAGTGGAAGATGCAAAAACTTTTCTGGAAAATATTAAATTTCAGCTGAAACTTTCAGGATTTTCATTAGAAACCGATGATTTAATTACTTTTTCTGTTGAACAAAAAAATCGAAGCTTGTTTAAATTGTGTGAAGAGACATCAAGCGAAAAATCGACACTCAGACGACTTTGCTCACGTGAACGAGAAGAAAACGACCACTTAAAAATTAAAACCAAAGAGCTTGTCCATTGAAGCGCACTTCTTAAAATGCAAAATGATATTATGGGAGAAAGATTAAAAGGGATTTTTGATTCTGTTGTAAGCTTGTGTGGAGAAAATAGTGCGAGTCAAAAATTAGATTTAGAAAGACAGTTTATTATGAATTCTGCTCAAGAAATCAATAATTTTGAAGGAATAACAGCAGAGAAAACTTTTTTAGCTCTGCAAAATGCGTCTGATTTTCAATTTAAAAATGAAAATATTTTGAAGCATAAATTAACAAATCAGATGGAAATGAGAAAAATTAGGAATCAAATGAAAGATATTATTAGCAGAAAACAAAAAGATTTACAAAAAGCAGTCGTGGAAAGAGATTTTTTCAGAGATAAATTCCAAAGTTTAGAAAAAGAAACCAAAGATTTTTCTGAAACATACGAAAAATTAAGACAATATGCTCGAGAAGTCAGGCCCAGAAATCGTCAAAATAATGCTGACGAAGAAAAAATGTGCAAAAACTGTGGTAAATCTTATTATGAAAAAGAAAATTTTAATTGGTCTTGCTCAATACACCCCAATGACTGAAACGGCTCTATATACTGATGCTGTGGGAAAACCAGAATAGATGCCCCAGGGTGTATTAAGCACAAACACGATCCAAGAACTGACGAACTAGACCAAGAAGAAGACAAAGAAGACAAATCCAAGCACCAGCGATGCTCCAGCTGTAAAGGGACTGGCCACACTCCCCGCCATTGCACAAAAGATCCAAATGCCAGAAGTGCCATAGATTTATCAGAAGAAAAAGAAAGGCTCAAAAAATTTCATAAGCAACGCACCAGAATGGGAGCCATGAACCTAAAAAACCACACAAAGTTGATTGGAATGATTCAAACAAAGCTAGCCAAACAAGAAAAATCGAAACTTGGTAAAAGCGCTTTTATTGATATTGATCAATACAAGGATACCCTCACTATAAAATATGCCTATAATATGAACAGTTCTGATGTATTGATACCACACAAATCTTATAGTTTTAAGAGCTTAAAGCGAGATGACTCAAGAAGTGAAATTGGATCTCCAGAACTATCAGCAATTCATCATAGAGCTTCTATTGAAAATGAAAATTTTTAAACAGAAAAGTGTATAGGGTGGTATTAATTGTGAAAATGATTTTTCATCGTTTTTGAAATTAATAATTAATATTTAAATACTAAAATCTTAATAATCAGCTGAAGTTATATTTACTGAAACTCAATAATCCCTCCGTTTGCTATTAATTTTTCAGCGATTTCTTTATGAGATTCTTTAGACACATTCTTGAACAGTAGCACAGGGCCATTAGCTACATTTTCCACGAATTCTTTGGATTCTTTTAAGCCTAATCCGAGCATATCTTTAACTTGCTTAATAAGCTTAACTTTGGTTGCAGGGTCAAAGCCTTTTAATACCAAATTAAAAATATCTTTTTCTACCTTTTTCTCTTCAACTTTTTGGGTTGTTTCTACCTTTTCTGTAGGTGCAGAAAATACAATTTGTTCTATAAATTCAGCTGGTTTTTCTGCAAAGCCTAATTCCCCTAATGGTCCTTGAGCTAAATTATATCCCAATTGTGGTTTATTAGTTCTTTCAAAAATAGGCCAGGAGTATTCTGATCCTTTGGCTTTGCTGATGTTATATCTCAATACTTTCATCTCAGAAACAGACATAGTCAACATCTGGCTAAGGACTATGTCAATCTTTTCAATCTGTTCTGGGGATAATGCAGATTTTTGCTTCCTCAATCGTTCTTGTTCTTCAATTGTAAATATTTTGTTGTATTTTTGTGAAAGTTCGTCCATTTTCGCTTGGTATTCTGGACCTGGGGCAACTTTTGGCATTGAAAAGAAAAATGCTCGAGTAATGACTTTAAGCATTTATTAATTCCATAGTTCTAAGGAAATAAATAAAATGGAAAGCTAAAATCGTTAAATGTGTAGTTAAATAATTATATAATGATGGAGATCAAGAAAACTGAGAAACACAATGGAAAAATTTTAAATTTAAAAAATAATTGTCCAAAAGGCAAAAAAGGAAAATCGGGAAAAAAATTGAATAGCGATAAAAGCAAAATAAAAGATGTAGGTGTATTTCAATTAATAAGGACTTTATCGCCGACAAATCGCGAGAAAGCAGTATCAATTAAAAATAAGTTGGATTTTACTCATAGGAGAACAAGCTCAGCTAGCATTATTCAGCCGAGCATTAAAAATGAAAAAAAACCTAATTTATATGATAGTCAGCATGATAGTTTTAAGGCAAGTACTTGCATATCTTTAGATGAAGAAATTGAAAACGTCCAAGTCATAGACTTTGCTAAAGAAATTTTCAGTAAAACTGAAAATCACAATATTTTCAATGAATTCTTCAATGAAAGCACTGATAAAGAAAATAGAAGTGAAAAACTCTCATTTTTGCCATCACCAATGAGTGATCAAATTGAGTGGTTATACCAAAAATGGCAATATAAAAACGAAAACTTAAACAGAAATCTGATCAGCAATGAAAAAGCTAAGCACGTTTTGAGAGAAAAGATTCTTATGTAAGTGTAGGTATATATAACTAAATTTATTTAGTCATAAAAAATGTAATTTTAAGTTTCTTTAAAGTTATTAACTCTGAGCATGCTATATGATTTCAAAATTGAATTTGAAAACAAATGCATAGCTTGCAGCTCTTGCTTGTTTGAGATCATGCAATTTTTTTTTATTTTCTAAAGACTTAATTATTAATTATTGATGAAATAGCGATTATTCTCTATAAGACAAACTTTGCTTTTTCTTATAATTTTAGCTTGACTAATTTATACTGTCAGCGTTTGTTTTCAATTTAAATTTTGAAATTACAGTGAATCCCTATTCTAGAATAATCCATTAAGCTCATCATAAAGAGGAGAAACAATAGTTATCAGTAAATAAATATGGGGAATTGCCTAAAAGTGCTAACAAAAAAGTCTGAAAAGCCCGCATCAAGATCAGACAAACCCAAAAGATTGACTATGGAAGAGATGTTGAAGCTTGACATCAGTAATATAGAGATTTTACATGAAGATGGCAATACTTCTTGCTATTTTAGTAAATATGATGATAAAGTTACTGAAATTGGCCCAAATGAGCTGATGATCATGTTTTTTGAATCAGTCGATGGCAGGAAAGAAGAAGTTCAAATTCTTGCTGGAGAAAAAGTAAGTACCTTAAGAACCAAAGCTAAAGCAATTCTAGGAATGGATGATATTCATATGTTTTTAAATGGAAGAGTTTTAGAGGACAAATGTCTATTAAACAGCTATAAAATAAAGCAAGGAGCAGTTATTGATGTAATTAATGTATATCAGCCTTAAACAGGCAGGTGTTTATACTTCAAGGTATAGTTAAATAAAAAAAATTATTAATCAAATTTAATCTATGCTAAGAAATGTTGACCACATAAGAAAATTTCTTTACTTTTAAAATAAAAACCATAAGGCTCAACGCAAAATTTTATTTTTTAAATATATTGAAGGAAAAATTATTAAAATTGTATTAATCTATGTAAATTAAAATTTTGTAAGTCTTATACTAAAAACTAAATTATCCAATAATTAAAAATTAATTTATTCAAATAATGCAACTTTAATATTCCAAAATTAAATAATAAATTATCAAAATGCAAGCGTATGAAGATCCTTCCAGATCCTACCACAACGATCCATCAGGTGCTGCTGGACATTCTTTATTAGAAAATAATCAAGCTTATAAGTGGAAACAGATTGTATATGAAAATGGTGCTCGGCCTGGGCCTCGAAGTGGAGCTGCAAGCGTAGTTTATGAAGACTCTTTATATATATTTGGTGGATATGGAGGAAACGGCCGTTTAGACGACCTTTGGAAGTACAATTTCTGTGAAAAGAGTTGGCATCGATTAGATACTTATGGAACATCACCAGCTGGTAGAGAAAATAATGGTGCAGTCTTATATAAGGGTGGAATGTATATATTTGGTGGTTACTCAGGATGTTTTTGGCTTAATGATTTTCACCGTTTGGATCTACGTAAAGATTATTTAGATTCTTTTACTTGGACTCCAGTTATAGCAAAAGAAGGAAGTCCTCCATCAACTAGATTTGGCTATGTGAGTGCAGCATGAAAAGATACTTTTTTAGTTTTTGGAGGCTATGATGGATCAAATTGGCTAAATGACATGCACGAATACAACTTCTTAAAAATGAAATGGACAAAACTTGATATAAAAGGGGCTTCTCCAAGCGTAAGAAGTTGCCCTTCATGGGTTTCATATGGAAAAAGTGTTTATTTATTTGGAGGCTATGATGGTGTACATAGGATGAATGATTTCTATGAATTTGATTTAGAAGAAAAAGCTTGAAAGCCTGTACAATTTACAGGGCCGTCACCTTCACCAAGGTATTTTCACTCATCTGTTGTGTATGGAGATTGTATGTATTTATTTGGAGGGTATAATGGTATAGAAAGGCTGCAAGATTTATATCAATTCGATTTTAATAAAAAACGCTGAAGTTGCTTAGTTGTGGAAGATCCTCCAACTGGAAGATCAAGTCTGGTGGCCCAAGTGTACAGTCATACTATGTTTGCGTTTGGAGGATATAATGGAAATTTGGTGTTGAATGATTTTTATGAATTTCAATTTGAAATGGTTGCCATTCCTCCATCAAGTTTTTTTAGCGATATAAGAAACATGATAAACCATCCTTGTTTCAGTGATGTTACTTTTATTGTCGAAGACAAAGAAATTAAAGCAAATAGATCACTTTTAGCTGCCAGAAGTGAACACTTTAATGCCCTTTTCTTTGGAGGCATGAGAGAACAGACTGATCCTCTTGTCCATATTGATGATATCCAATACGAGGTTTTTGAAGAAATTTTGCAATATTTGCATACAGATACAATTCGGCCTATGAGTGTCGATATATGCATATCAGTCATGGTAGCTGCAGAGAGATTTATGATAGACAGGCTTAAAGCATTATGCCAAGACAATATAAGGAAAAATATTACAAATGAGAATGTTGTTCCTATTTTGAGAGTTGCTTATTACCATAGAGCGAATTCTTTAAAAGAAATATGTATGGATTATATATGCTTGAACTTCAAAGATGTCAAGCGAAATACTTCGTTTCAAGAACTTGAAGCTGAGCCACGTTTGATGATGGAATTATTAATGAGACTTTAATTTTAAGAATAATTGAATTTATTTTATTAAAAATTCAAAGATGATCTGATAAGATATATTTTTACCTTAATTCCTAATAAAAAAATTATTATTATTTCTTTTTATAAAAATAATAGAATATACTTAGATTTGATAAATCCATAGCAAAATAAAATAATTCTTATCATTATTTAGAGTTTTTTCTTGTTTTATTTTTTATTAGACCATAACATTTATGAGTTTTAATTTTGAAGATGAATACCAAGATTACTATGCTAAGAAAAGAGCATGAAAAACACAGCCAAGGACAAATAACAACTCATATGGCTCAGTAGACAGTTTTGATATACTTACAAATGCAAATGCATCGCGAAATGAAGATCATGATGAAAGCCTTACTAGCCGAAGAAAAGAATATTATAAAACTCGTCATGTTAAAAATGAGTGAACACAAGCAATGTTTAGAAAAGCTTTAATAAAGATAAGAGGGGTTTTACTTTGAAAATCCATGGTAGATGATATCAGACTTTATGGAGCAAAACCAAGTTCATTAATCTCATATAGTTCATGCAAAAGTAACATTTCAACCCTGCTTAAGTCTAAGTCTACAATAAACGAATTAGAAAAATCAATTGAAATTAAAATAAAAAACAAAGTTTTCCATCCTAGCTCAAAATTCAAGCAAATATGAAACACCCTATTACTTTTATTTTTGATTTACACATTCACTGTAGTGCCATTAGAAGTCGCATTCATAAATGAAACTATAGGAAGCAGGTGATTTTGAATAAATATGTCATGCGACTTATTTTTTCTGTGTGATGTATTAGTAAATTTAAATACAGCTATTTATGACTCAAGAGGGAAACTAAAGACCTCACGTCTTGCAATATTTAAAGACTATTTAAAAGGAATGCTTATTATTGATTTAATTTCAATATTCCCGTTTTATCTACTTTCTTTAGGCTCAGCGTCAGGTGCTAATAGATTTATGAGACTTTTACGAATGACAAAATTAACCAAAATTGTTAGAGCTAAAAAATTGGCTTCTATAGTAAAGAGTTTAACTGGCTCTGAAAAATTGGATAATTTTCTTGATAATTACCAAGGGGCAAGAATTTTGGGGTTATTTATGATAGTAGCTATAATGACACATTTTATAGCTTGTATATGGATTTTTTCAGCAAAATTAGACTCTTATAACCCTAATACCTGGATTGTTAGAAATGGTTTAATTGATTATCCAGACTCTAGGATTTATTTAGCCAGTATTTATTGAGCTGTGACCACTCTTGCTACCGTAGGGTTTGGAGATATAAGCCCACGCACAGAAAATGAAATATTAATCACAATGTTTTGAATGCTATTTGGGATCAGCTCATTTTCTTTTTCTATGGGAACTTTAGCTAGTGCTTTATCAAGCTTAGACGAAAAAGGTGCTTTAGTTAAAACAAAATTGCGGCACATTGAATTATTTGCTGATGATATAAAATTGCCAAAATATCTCACAAAACAAGTCACTAAGAAAGCTAAAGAATATTTACGTGAGCTTACATTAGATGACAAAGAAAGATCGAATTTGATTGCAACAATTCCAAAAAACCTTAGGCATGAAATAGGAAAAGCAATGTTTGATAATGCAATCGAGAAAGTTCATTTTTTTAAAAAAAAAGATGAAGCTTTAATTGCTGATATTGTCCCTCGCTTGACAAGACTTGAATTTCAAGAGCGTGAAGTTATATATAAAAAAAACGACTATGCAGACAATATGTATTTTATTGTGGAAGGAAGAGTGTGCTATGTATATGGCCCAAAGCATTTTACTTTCAAAACTATGGTAGATGGTTCTTATTTTGGAGAAATAGAGCTACTGTCACACTATCCTCGAGAGTTTTCAGTTATGAGTGTAAAATACTGCGTATTATTAGTCATGAAAAAAGTTATTTTCGACATGATGCTGAAACAATACCCAAAAGTTGCCCAAGAAATAATAAAAATCGCAGATGAAAGATATAAAAAAAATATTGAAGCCCGAAAAGATATTATAGACTTACTTGATGTTGTAGAATTACGAAAAGAAAATACTTTAAATCAATTAGCAGGAACAAAAAAAATAAAAAGGCGAAGAACACTCAGCGGGGATGCGACACCTATGCTGGGAGACACAATGAATTTTAGTAATTTTGATGTAAAAAAAGAAATTTTTGTAAATTTTATGCAGAGTATAACTGAAAACGTAGAAGCTTTAGATTCCAAGCTTCTAAAAGCTGTAAAATTATTAGAAAATACTCCAAATATAGCCTGTAAGCTTCCACCTCTTCATCCGAAGATTAAATAGTATTTTTGTATTAAAATTATATCAAGAAACCAGGAAATTATTTTTTTTTAATTTTTCATATAAATTCATATAAATTCCTATAATTTCTATTTAAATTCTATCTAATGATGTTCTTCATGTACTTCTCCACCAGATCCCACTGATGACCTTCCTAATGACTTAATTGTTGCTTTAATTTTTCTTGCTTCTTCTAATGCAACTGGGTCTATCAAAAATGGCTTGATATATTTATTATCAAAATTCCTCCAAGTTCTATGAAACCATCCTCTTTCTTCAGAGTCCGCTTTAGTGATCACAATTCTGTTATGCCCAACTGCCAAGTCTCCAAGGACTTGCTGTGCGTCTACAGTCACAACGTCTTCTTCTTTTGGATCAACCCACCATACCCACAACGGTAAAACAACCCCAAATACCAATGTAGTTACAATAACCAAAGCTAAAACAGTCATTTTCATGATTTTTTCATTTTCACCATCCAAAGTCAGGACAAGGGCAAAACTGACTGCACCTCTGATAATTCCACCCATCCAACAGACTGCTAACTGTTTAATAGTTAGTTTATGTTTGCCTCTTGATATGAACCTTGCAAGGAAGCTTAGCCCAAATGTCCCGCAGAATCTTGCAATCAGCACACCAATAATCATAAAAAACAAATAAACCCATGATACACTGAAGACATCGTAGCTTAAGGTTGTCAAACCTAAATAAGCGAAAATTAAAGCTTCTGCGGCGTCTCCTATGAAATGCATGAATTCAGTGCAAGCAATTCTGGAGCTTGGAGTCATGTTATAGAAGGAATAATGTCCTGAAATAATTGAAGCGACCAAAATACAAATAACTCCTGAAATTCCGAGTAGTTCAGCGACTGTATAGCCGATCCATGAAATATATAAAAATAGTCCGATCATTTTACTAGGGTCGTCTCTTAGGGATTTGAAGCGCCTTGTCATATATGTTGTGACAACTCCGAATATTGACCCACATATGGTGCTTGTGAAGCAATTATATAAAAATTTCCCAATAAATATACCAAATTCTGCAGCGCCAATATTGCTTAAATCCATGCTACTTAGTGTTTGCACTAATAAAATCCCAATAGCATCATTACTCACAGATTCTCCTAATAAAATGCTAAATAATTTAGGTGTTTTGTCTTCTTTTACCATAGCTAGAGTACAAACAATATCTGTGGAAGACAAGACAGCACCTATCAATAACCCATCTTGTAGAGGTATATGATAAGTTTTTCCATCCTTAATAATAAGACCCATCTCACTGAAAAGATAAGCTTCAAGTCCAATGACAATAAAAGCTGTTAATGTTCCACCAATTCCAAAAAGGAAAATCGGGCCAATATTTTTGAAAAATCTTTTACGCTTCAAATTGTAGCCTGCGTTCAAAATCAAGAAAGGAAGCATGAAATTAAAGAAAATTCCTTCGTCGAATTCTGATGGACTTGTTCATGCCTATATAAAATTTACTGCTCCCATAATTGCTCCAATAGCGATACCTATTATGATAACGATGCCAGACTCATGGATAAACCAAAACTAAATAATGATTACACCCCATTTTGGAAGATATGTACCTAGGATCAGGAAAACTGAGACAAAAAGCAGGCAAAGAAAGATTTCGAATAAAAGTAAGTCCACCATTATTTTGATTATGGAATTAGTAAGGATAGAACTGGTAATGGAATCATTTTTCTATTATAAAATATTGAATAAGTATTTAAAAGAATCTCAGAAAAATTAAGCGAGATTGATTGCTTGATGAAGCGATAATATTTTGATTTTTCGATTGATTTGAATAATATATATTGGATAATAAAATACCTAAAACCTATGGCAGTATTTTATTAATTAATTTTCGAGAGGTAAATTTGCTTTTATTAGCAAATTATTTTTAAAATGGAATGAAAAATTGTTTTTTTGATTTTTATAATAAATTCATCTAAAATCTCTATTTTTGTATTCTCGATTGCTAATAAAATATTAATACAAATCATATTTTGCTATTTTTTTTTAAATGGCAATTTAATAAGTTTAACAGTAAGTTATGTGATCCCTAAAGATTTTCAAGTCAATTCTTTATTACAATTTTCTTATTTATACTCTTATAAATTACTTATTAGTTCTTTGCTTGAATTACTCCCACCATTCTTCCCTAAAGCCGGAAATTTCGAGAAATTTTTTCTCGTCCTTAATTTTGAATATTCCTTGCTTTTATTAAAATCTTTCTCAAATTTCGTAAAATTCAAAGAGCTCGAAGCATGGCTAATCCTTTTATAAATTTCTAAATTATCTTTTTCCCTTTTCTTATCGACTTCTTTTTTGCATCTTTCTTTATATTTTTTGATGTTTTTTTCATCAGACTGAGAAACTTGCACAGAAGATGTCACGTCAAGAAGCCTTTCTAAAAATCTCTCATTGGATTTTTGAATTTCATTTTTTCGCTCTGAATTATCATTACCATGAGCATAAAACTCTCTTGTTGATGCCATTTGTGAATGCATTGGAAAACCTTTAGGTTTTCCATTGTCAATTCTTGACGATGAGCTTAGTATTTGTTTTACATGCGTTTTGTGCTTATTCATGCTGCTCTGCCAATCTCTCCATCCTGATAAATTTTCGATGATAACGTTGCCTTTCATTTTTATATTAGATGGAGCTTAAAAAAGGATAGTTTTGATAAAATAACTCTGCTAAGTTCTAAAAATAAAATAAAGCACATAGAATCAGTTTAGTTTTTTTAGCCTATTAAAGAAAATCATAATGAAATTTTATACATTTAAATAAAGAAAAGTAAAAACTCCTTGATAGATATCAATCTTTGCTTAAAATTATAGCTTTTATAATAAAATTCCTTAATATAAAAGGGCTTTTATAGAAAGATTTAAATAAAAAATTTATTTAATTATGAATAGAAAACGCGATCTAATATAACCTATATTATGGCGATATTTTCTAAAATTCAATTCTCTAATTCAATAGTAGGACTACATCTGGAGCCCTCAGATGAAAACCCACACTTTTTAGCCTTAAGTTCTATTTCTTGGTCTTGATTTTCATATATCATCGAAATTTTTCCAAAGCCATCATTATAAATTCTGAACAAATTAAGATAAGACTCCTTCGATAATCCATAAGAAATAAAAGACCTGACTTTGGAGACTGATTTTTCTTGATGAAATAGGAACAAGCCAATTGGACTATATACATATTCGTTAAGAATTTGTTCATTGCATGAGTATATTTTCGCTATTGAAAACCGAGAGAATTCTTTGCTTATTTGAGAAGCTATGCTTTGCTGGATTTTGCTATAAGCTAGCTCTTCAATAGCTTTTTGTGTAATAGGAAGGAAAGCTAATTTTACGATCCTAATATCTCTATCGATAATTGTTCTTAAACTTTCGTTTGAAAAATTCAAGCTTTCATAGTATTTTTTAGTTTCTTCTATAGCTTGATTATGGATAAATTTATATGGCTTTGCTTTAAACAGATGTGTGTGGTTTTTAAAAAGCAAATTTCTCTCATCCATGCTATGATCTATGATGCAGTCCATACTTTTTATCAGCAGATTTAATCCAGAATCACTGTCAGAGCTTCTGATTTTTCTCCACAATTTCATGATATTTTCACTTAATTCTGCTTGAATTTTTTCAAAAACTTCTTCTTTCCATATTTTGTTCATCAAAATATGCAGTTTAAATTCCTTTGGTTTTAAATTCGCCTTAATTTTTTCATTTCTGATGTAATTGATCATGTCAGTAAAAGGTCTGAGAAACTCAGATAAATTCTGCATGGACACAGAAAATGCTGACCATCTCAGCATATATTCATCTAAAAGATTTTCTCCAGAGTAGCAAATGATTTTGTTATAGGAAAATTTGCAATTTATTGATATCATCTGATAAAGTAATGAATAAAATTTCATAATCCAAGGGTAGCTTTCTAGCTCCATATCAGGGCTCCAGGTGCTATAGACTGCATTAATTAGCATACTGATATGGGATTTTGAGGTAAATTCAGCACAGAACCCTTGGAAATTTGAATTGAAAATTTGAAGAATCCCTTGATTGGAGCTTTTTTCATTAGGATCGAAAAATAGAGAATTTCCAAGGAGATCTTGATAGTTTGAAGGGAAATATTCAGCTTTTAAGCTTGGAATTGGAGGTGTTGGATTTTTGAGCTCTTCTGATAAGTTTCAGTAAAGTTCATCTATATCGTTTTTGCTCAAAATTTGCCCTTCAAGCTGTTTCCAGCTATATTTAATTTCAAATTGATTTTTTACTAAAATTTTCCACTGTGAGCCTGAGAATTCATTATCGTGTTTGGCTAGTTTTGGATATATAATAAACTCATCATAAATCTGATATAAATCGAGCTCACTTAAAAAAAGTCTCACAGCTTCATTTTTCCATAATTTGTCAGAATCAGCTATTTTTCGGTATTTTTTGCATGTTTGAGCAAGCATAGCGAGCTCCTTGTAGGTTAAGAATTCACAAATAACTTGAAATACATTCAACGATAACATTTTTTTATTAGATTTAATATGGCTGCAGCTTAAGGTTGTGTTCGAATTTAGGGAAAAATTAATTTTATAGGATAAATATGAGAAAATGTTAATAATTTTATTAAATTTGTAAAGTGCGTTTATATTTATAAAGAAGAGGCTGATTTTCCATTATAAATAATAGTCAAGCAGAAAGCGGTAAAATTGCCAGCCATTATAATTACTGTAATATCCATAAAGAAAACAAAATTAAAAGCAGTTAAATTAATTTATTATTATGTGGAAATAATTATGAATTTTAGTTTCCTAAATGTCTGATAAGATCTGACAAGAAAACTAGGATATTTGGAGAAAGAATTATAGGAATTTGGTTTATTATAAAAATATTAAGAGTTTTTCATATTATATCGCCCTAATAATTCTTCTTTCAAGTTTTCTGTTTCCTTATGCAAGTCTTGAATCATTCTTGTCTTCGCTTCGATTTTTCTCTGCAGTTTTGGAGTGGCCTCCAGTCTTTTCCCTAAAATCTGAATCATTTCATTAATAGCATCTTCCTCCTCTTTTTCTTCTTCACTAAATAAAAATTACTCAATATCTTCAAGCTGGTCTTTAGTGCTATTTTTTCTTGATAAGGAATTCTCTTCTTTTTGGCTCATTAGCTCATCTAATTCTGGGTAATAATTTATTTCTTTAGTTTGTTCATGGACTTCTCCAATAACGATTATTTTATCTCCTTTATAAACTGTCATAGAAGGTTCAGGGTTTGTAATGACAATTTCATGGTCAACTGTTGTCATTTTTTTAAGATCCTCATCTGATTCAGTACCTGAACGTATATATCGCCTTGAAAAAATCCCTAAAGGAATTACTGGAGGGGTTAAATGTACAAAATCAATAAATAAATCTTGATATAGGCAGGATTCACCATTTGTAAAATAATCAGCAGTAAGCTTAATTGTTTTGATTATAGAGTTTTCTTGATATTTTTTAGACTCTGGCTGTGGCTTTGTGACACCCATCATTTTCATAAGAATATCAATTAAATCAGGATTATAGTAAGTCTGGCAGATCAATGTTTCTAAATACGAAGTAAAATATACTTTTCCAGAAATATACTTCGGCCAAAAATGATATGGCAAATTTATATAATCCCCATGTGGGCGGCTTCCCATAAATCTCATATAAGATTCGTCCATAAGCTCGACTATATACTTTACTTTGGGAAATGACATTTCTATAATTCTGCTCAGCAGCACTACATCAGAATCTGGTGACTGGCTATTTTGGCTACTTGATGACAGAATTAATGCACAATAACAGTCAGCAATTCCAGAATAATAAAGGTCTTGAAAATTAAGCATACTTCCTTGCAAATAAAAAACATTCCCTTTTTTTGAAATTTTTTCCCACCTAGCATCTGGATCTTGGTCACTAAAAAAGCAGACAGGCTGCTGAGAATACACCCTTATGGTGTTTAAAAGCAGCTCAAACTCTTCTAAACTCCCAAAAACAAGTACATGATTTTTTATTTTTCCACTTAAATCTTCGTTTATAAGGTCAATTATATTGCTGGTCACATCACACTTGTAGTCATTTTGCTTGATTTTTTCTTTTTCAAACATCTGAATGATGGCTTCTTGTCTTTTTTCTGAAATAATCCCTCGAGAATGGGTCTCTCCTGCATCATAATTTGATATTAAATCAGCACTTTCTTGGTCATCACAAATTAATAATAAATAATCCCCATTTTTTAAAACGTATTTTGAAGGGTTTAGCAGGACATCATGCTTTTCCATTTTTGAGTTTCCCAGCTTAACTCCGAGTGCCAAAATTCCGTTGCACATGGTATAAATTACATATACAGCCTGGTCAAAAAGCATGCCTGCAAAATAGCTTGATATTGGCACACAGTAAAACTCTTGGGCTAGCCCTCTGACAAATTTTAGTAGTCATTCAGCATCATGTCCCTCGCCTACTGAGTCGTTTACTGTAATATAAAGCCCTCCCATAATGGTACAAAATCCTGGATTATGTATAGAAGATCCTAAAATCCCCATTTTGACTGATTGTGTAGAGATTGCTAAGCTTCCAGGACCGTATTCTTCTTCCTTTTTTTCAGAGTTCATAGCTCTGGTTAATTGTATATAGACTCTTACAAAGGGAGCTCTTGCTTGGATCATTTTGGCTAATAGTGTAACATACGTATCTTGGGATAATAAATTATCATTAAGCTGGTCTGTTAGTATAAAAACACTTTCTGCTATAAAAATATTTGCTTTTTTTAATGTAGATGAATTTGATGACTTTCCTTCTAAATATTGAACCTTCCCTTCATATCTTGGATCATTAATAATACCAAGCATTTCTTGTGTTGGGTATTCTTCACCAATGACGATGCATTTTGTTTTGACATTTCCATGATCAGTATGGTAATATTGAGTTAAAAACCTGTGAAGCACCTTAAATCGGTAATTTCCCATAATTACTATATGATTACTTGTGTTATATTTTGTATCATATTTAGAGTAACTTTCCATAAGTTGCCCAAACTTTGAAATTTGGTTTGTTACTATAAAAACCATGATAAGGACGAAGCAAACAACAACCATACGAGATGCCGCTTTTAATGGGTAAATATCTCCATATCCAATTGTGACGGAAGTTACTATTAAATAGTAAATTGCTGATAAAAAATCGAAAGTGCCTACACAATTAAAAGAGCCAGGCTGTATGTCATTAAGAGAGCTAGCAATACCTGCACCTATAAATAAAACAGAAAATATAGTAAGTGCTGTAACTCCAAGCTGCTTAGAAATCCCTGAGGTATCTACAGTGTATTTTAATCTTCCGCTTTCATCATCTTCTGCTTTGGCAGCTTCAATTGTTTTAAAAATCCTTAAAATTCTCAAAGCCCTAAAAATTCTAAGTGCTCTGAAAAAGCTTAAACTTCTTGTCCCAAATGACTGCGACCCAAATGCATCAACATAGACTGGTATAATAGTCAGCATATCTATTACAGTCATTTTGCTGAAAATAAACTCCAATCTAGAAGAAGCTGCCCACATATGAAAAGCCCAATCAAAAAGAAAAATTGACGCAACGACCAGATCAATAACTTCAAATTCATCCGGATAATCATCACTCATATAAGTGGACATTACATACAAAATGCATGCACCTACTGTAATTACAAACTCAAATGCATCTCCTGCTATCCCAAAATAATTAATTAACATTTTGGTCAGCGGGACATGAGTTTGCAATGATTCGGTCAATTTTTCAATATGATTCCTATATTTCTCTACAATATCCTGGTCAAGCAGACAATTATTCACGATTTCACATGTGTCAGGATCAATTAAATGTCCCAGTTTCCTGCCCCCATAGTTATCAGCAGAAGGATCCAAAACTAACTGCAGCCTCTTTTCAATAATATTTTCTTCATTCATTTTAATTAAATTTAAGAGAGATTAATTAGTTTTTATCTCATTGACCCATTTTTTGATGACTTCATAGGAAACTCCACCAGTTTCGATGTCAATGCCTTCGGACTTGAACAGGTTTTTGGCTGTGGCCGTTGCAATGGCGCTAGGTTTGATTTCAGTGACATCTTCAGGGATGAGTACACGGAAGACTGATTTCATGAATTTCACGATTTCTGGGAATTGGAGATCTCCGTCACCTGACTGGTCAAAGCATTCTACAGCAGCATGAAGCTTGCTACCTAAGCTTCCTGCACATAAGACTGATAATCCACAGAATAGCTCGCCCATACTAACAACGCCATTACCATCATCGTCAAACTGTGAGAACAAGTCTGAAATTAATAGATGTAGAGCAGTTTTATCAATTGATGCGTCGCCTGCGTATTTAGTTATGAGATTGTTTAAGATGGTTGAAAATTCTTGACGAGAAAAAAATCCTGAGGAATTCTGTTCTCTGAAGGTCCTCAGAGCATCTCTTACGTGGATTTTTCCAAGACCTGTAATTTTCTTTTGGTTGTGGATGCTGTCGATCCTTGCTTGAGATTTTAATTGAGCTTTTAATTGATTAAGCCTGTTAAGGATTTGATCTTTTCTCTGCTTGAGGGCTTCGATTTTTGAGGATTTGTCTTCTTGGATTTTTTCAGTGATTTCTTGCCCGTTAAACCATGCTTTCATCTCTGGGAGGGTAATGACTCCGTCTTTATTAGTATCAATTTCTAAAAATATTTGCTCAACAGTTATTCTTGCCATGAATTCTGGAGTTTCACCATATTGGGCTTCCAGCTCAGGATGGCATGAAAAAAGCATCCTAAACGCAGCAGTCTGATGCGCAAGAAGTTCATCAAATGAAATTAAACCATCACCATTGGTATCATAAAGCATAAAAACTGCTTCAATTTTCTCATCTGGGGTGCCACCACAAAGTACAACAAGAGAATTTATTATTTCATCTTCCTCAAGAGTCCCATTTTTATTTTGATCGATCAGATCAAATAATCTTCTTATGGCTCTTCTTTTTCTCATTTTTTCAGTGCCTTCTGTTGCGCAGTCCAAGTCCAACAGCAGATCTGAGAAGTCTTCAAATGATAAGCTTCCATGGCCGACTTTTCGTTGGATTTCGTTTACTATGATCCTTGGATTTTTACTGGCCAGACCCAAAGTGTCCCTTAGTGTCATTAATTCTTTGAGCGATTCTTGATTTTCTTCTAGGAAGCCTGCCATTAATATTAGCCATTTAAGGGTAGTCGTTTTTCCCTTTAAATACTCATAAATTTTATTTTAATTTAATTAAATATTTTCTTGTTTAATTAAAATCAACTTTTATTGATACGTAGATTAGAAATATAAAGGGTATTTAGAATTACTAAATAATAGCACTAAAGAATGAACTAGACTTTAAGGGTTTCCTGGATTATATTTGGGCCTCTGAATAGTAATTGATACTGGGCTGTAATTTGACTGACGAATTTTTTTGATTCTAAATCAGTTTTCATGACAAAGGAGTATCGCTTTTTGAAGCCTTTAAAGTGAAAAGTGAGAAATTTTGGGGTTCGCTTTTTGCTGGTAATTTTTTCAATATCCAAAATATTAAAAACATAAGAAATTTTTGAGCAATGTTTAAGATCGAGGGATCCACAAACGCCTATATAGAGCCATCTATCTTTTACCCAGAAAAAATACTCATCTTCTGACTCCCTTCGTGAGTCCTTATAAAATCTTTTGGCTACATAAAATGCTGTAGCTGGGTCAATTCTTATATTTTTTTCTTCATTTTCTGTTTTATTTTCACTTATGGGCTTTTCATTAGTTTTCTCTGGAGAGCGGGACCTTATTAATTTCCCAATAGTCCCAGTAAAACTTTTAAATCTACTTTTAACCCTATGCATAATTTTTGGCCCTTCAGGGCTGCAAACTAAGCAATAATTAGGGTCATGGCTATCCAGATTTAAATTAAACATTTTAGTAAGACCATGGCAAAGCTCAAAACCTCCTTCTATTACACTGACATAAGGGAACCCTTTAACCAAAAACGCTTGCAATATATTTTCTACCATATTTTGTACAATATCTGCATTATAATGCTCATTTTGCAAGCTAAACTCAAAACTAGACGCTTTAAAAGCTTTTGAGCCAAGCAGACAAATGTGAAAAACTCCTCTCATACATAAAAACAAGTCTGGGATATCAAGCATAACATTGCTATCATTATAAGCTTGAGGATTTAATAGTGCTGAGTTAGGAATAACTCCAGCTTGCTGCTCAGCTTCTGTTCGACAGTCTAAGACTAACATAGGCAGATCTCTCGCTTTTTCTCTGCAGAATTTGCAGAAATTTTCATCTCTTTCACATATGCATTTTTCTGGATATGCTTTTAATATAATTTCTTTTGCGCTTACATATAAGCATGACTCTTTTCTTAGTACATCTAGTAATGAATCGATAGTTTCCATATTGAAAATATCATATTTCCTTAAGCTGTTTTTTATTGAATATGGCATATTTTGTTTTATTTGTGAAGCCTTATGTAGCACTTCTTCAACTTCTTGGGAAGTATCCAAATTAATTTCACAAATCGCTTGTGTTATCATTTGGTCTTGGCTGTTTAAAATTTGAAACTGAAAGTGAAAGAGCATTGCAATCCCAATATAGACTGGATAAAAGGGGTCATTTTCTTTAACCAAATCTTCTCACAGCTTATAAATCAAGTTTACATCATTAACTTTGTTAGCAAAAAGTGTAATAAATCACGAAGTTGAGTATAACTCTGGAGAAATCCCATTAATATGTAAAAAACTACTGAACCTAGGCTCATGATATCGCAAAACCAAGCGAAATACCAAAAAATATGCTTGCAGAGGTCTGAATCCCTAAAGTAAATTTTACACTGTCTATAAACATTGTAGGTAGATAAGTGTGTATAAATTTTTTGAACATTAAATAAGCATGCTCTTTTGGAAGGCCATCACGCATCAATAATAAAAAAGGTGCCATGATCTCATTCATCCCTTGTTTGTATGAAGTTGTGTGTTCTTTACAGTAAAATGTTAATAAAACTTCTAATGTTTTTCGTTCACTTTCAGTCAAAATTCCAGTTCGAGTTCTTTCGACATCAGATTTTATAACTCGCTGATTCGGTAAATCCAGCGCAGTTTCTATTTCTAACGTAGGATCATCTTCTATATGTAAAATCATCTAAATTGCAGGTACTTTCCAGGTGTTGATTTTGCTTTTGCTTTCAGTGACCATGTTTTATAGGTTGGGAAAAACTGATACCAGTATTTTTGACTATTTAAATAGGGATTTATCATAAAATTTTAATAAACATGAAACACTTATCGAATTTTGTCGAAAAATTATCAACTTCAGTTATCATTGCATTTCTGTCAAAAATAATATTAAAAGTTTTATGATAAAATTAATATGGGATGCTGCTGCTGTTCTCAAGAAACTGGAGAAGTCCTGATAATTTCTTCACCGAATACACTTAAACGACAAGAAAATATCCTCATTTTAAAAAATTCTGACTCTTTTGATGACATAAGTCTTCCTTCGCATGATGATAGTCTTATTACAAATACAAACCAAAACAATGATGGGTCTATGATAAACCCTGCCACTCATCAGTCTACGCCAAATTCACCTAGGCCGAGGTCTACAAGCTTTACACCTCATCCTACAAAATCCGACTTGGAGTCCGCCTTTTTATATAAAAAGCCTTTTCTTTCTAGGGCTGATACCCCAAAATTTTCTGATTTTTCGCTAGCTGCAGAACTAGCTTCACGAATTAATAGGGAAAAGGAAGAGGGTGGAAAAAATCGCGAAAAAAAGTCAAATCAAGTTGTGAATTTGAAAATGACAGAAAATAGTTTTGATGATACAAATAAAAAAAGATGGGATTCTTAATTGTTGATATTTAATATAATATAGATAATTGCCTGATAAATAAATCAATTATCTAGCTTTTCTTGATTTTCATATTTTTATTATTAATATAATAGGGTATTTTACTTAAGTTAAATGATCATTATTGTACTCGACATTTACTACCACAATCTTCTGCATATATATCTGATAATATCGTTCTAATTTCACATAGATCATTTAGCGCTTCTCCGACTGATTTTTTCTTCAAGTTTCTTTTCTCCACAATTTTATCACTTTCCATCAAAAGCGACATTGATATTTTTTCGCCTTTTATGATGCTCTTCAATATTTTTTTTAAATCTCCTACTTGTTCTATAATTGATACTATTTCAGGATGATTTTTCACATCAAATTTTGCTTTATGTGGATTATTGTTAATAAAAAGATCAATATCTTCTGAAAATTCAAGTAAAATACTTTCGTCTTTTTTTGACTCATTATCACTGCTTTTCCCAATTTTTTCGATTTTTATATCTAAATCTTCATTTTCTTGCTTAATTGCTTGTTTTCTCTTCATTTCAATTTTCTTATACTTTTCCACTTCATGTCTCAGCTCTTTGATGGTTTTTTCTTTTTCCTTCATAATTTCTTCATATTCTTGGGTTTCTTTAGCGAATAAATCTTTGAATTTTTCTTCTCGTTCTTCTACAAGCTTACTTAGACGTTTAAGCATTTCATCTTTATATTTTAATTCGGATTTGAGCTGGCCAATTTCATCAGTAGCTACAGATAATTTTTGCTCAAAATTGTGGCTGAGCTGCTTGAAATGGTCTCTTTCGACCTCAATTTTCAATTTTTCGTTTTTAAAACTTAATAGATTCATTTGGTCTTGTGGAAATATAGGTGATATGTGGTCTACAGCTTCTGAATGATGCTCCCATGATGATCTGGGAGTCAAATTTCTTGGCGAATAATAGCTTTGGGTCGAAGAACAAGCAGGAATCGTCGTGTGATGTTTGTTAGGCGATCTTTCAAAAAACATTGAAGGTGGTTTGCCTAGAGGAGTTGAGCAGGTAGTATTCATTGAGTTTTCTGTCGAGGTTTTATGGAGCATTTATTACTTATTTTTATATTAAAGATATTATTGGATTTTATTTAAACAATGTCCTTCTTCTCCCAGATATAATAGTTGATGACCTTCGGAATTCCACTTGAGGAATTTTTAATTGTAGAAGCTTGTATTTATCAATAATATAGCCTAAGCTACTTGTAATCAGAAAATCTGTATAAGAATTCATTATTATCTCCTCATTCAAGTCTGGACGCAGCTGATTTAAAATTGAATAATATTCTTGATATGTGTTGACATTTTCCAATTCTTCATAATTTTCTATTATATCATTATATCTTTTCTCAAATTCTGTTAATAAAAGTAGCACAAAATCTTCGATAAAAACAACGCAGGATTTCGATTTTTCTAAATTTTCGTTAAATTTAAGATCGTAAATAAAAAATTTTTTGTCGATAAAATCTTTATTTTCAGGGTTAAAATATTTTCAAAATAAATGTAAATTTTCGTCTGATAGAGGAAATCCACACTTTTCTCGGATGAGGATTGCAAAGGATTCAAAATTGACTAATTAGGGATTACTTTGTCCAGATTTATCAATATCAACGCTATCAATTATGCTTTTGTAGTTTTTCTTGCTTTGGCTTAGGCTGTATATGAATCTGATAAGTATTGAATTTACTTTTAATTCTTCATCTTCTTTTAAATTCGGTATATTTTTGTCTGTGAAAGGAGCATATATATTGATATTCGACATTATAAACTCTGCTAATTCTTGGTCTCTGATCGCTAATTTTTCTAAATTTTGCTGCAGTGCTTGAAATGATGCTTGATAAACTGGCCCATTAGGAATTTTCAGGTCTAAGAACTGTGATATCAATTTTGATATAAAATTTTCTATTTGAAATGGTAGCATATAAGAAAGACTCAGCATTTTTTCAGCGACAACAGCTCAATGCACATTTTTATTTTTCAGTTCTTTTACTTTTTTGCATATATTAAACAGCCCAACACCTAATTCTTCCTTTGAAGAAAACCGTGACACTATTTTTGATAAAAAAAAATTAGGAAATTTTTCATTACCTTTATAGCTTTGTAAAGCTTCATAAAACATAATTTTTATGTCTTCATCATTTAAAGCACAAGGACCTTCTTTTATAATATCATAAAAAGGATGAATTGATAGTTGCGGGTATGACTGCTCTTGTATCCCAAGCTTATTTTTTACAAAATATCAGTCTGTTTGTGTATCTTTCTCTTTTGAAGGTTTTTTATTATCAATATGTTTCGCTATTTCCATCATCCCAGATATAGTATTTAGCGTGACTGCTTGCTTTTCGCTTTCATCTGCAGCTTCTGTTATAAATGAGTCCAGCTTTTTTAGCATTTTCCCTACACCTTTTATTATTTCAAACCTATTGTCTACTTCTGAAAGCTCTACAATTTTAATATCTTTATCTAAAGAAGCTTGCTTAAGTGTTTTTATTTCTTCTTTCATGTCTTCTATAGTCTTTTTAAGGTTTTTAATATATTCTAAATATGAAGCGTCTTTTCGTTTTAAATCATTTTGTAATGATTCTGTTTCTTTTCTATGTTTTTCTATATAATCCCTAATTTTTAGCTTCATCATCTCAACTGCATCAGTAATAGTGTAATCGTGGATTCTTAATGATAAATCAAATGCTTTTAAAACAACCCTTCATAACATTTCAAAAATAATCGCCTCATCTAAAGCACCTTTAGATCGGACCGCTCTTATAGTTTCTCTTACAAATACCGTATATCTATTTAATTTTTCCACAATTTCTGAGCTAGGAATTTTCAGCATTCTTTTTGTATCAACATTTGTAAGCTGCTGCAATTCATCTTCTAACTGATAATAAAGCCCAACTGGCAATTTTTCTATTTCTTTTCCTAAATCTTTAGCCCGAGTCATTTTAAACGTCAATTCTAAATCAAATTTCAGTTTGTTTAAATAAAATAAGCTTTCAGTAAACTCTTTAAATTTGTCATTATCAACATTTTCTAATTCATTTTCCAAATTAAAAAATTTTTCAGCATTTTCTACTGAATCGAACCGAGAAATTGGGTTTAAAAGTGAAGAAACATGCTCTCCTCTGGAGCCTCGGAATAGCCTTTTACTTGCTTCATCTTGTAAGAAATTTTTAAATCTGGGGTCGTCTGGTGGGTTTATTTCAGTTGACCTGATTTCAGAGAGCATTAGAGAAGGATGGGAAGACCTGTGCTTAGTTGTATGGGGAGTCCTGGTCCCTGAAGTTCGTTGTCTTTCTTGAGAGACTGGAGAGTTGTTGAGGGATAATCCGATATTTCGATTGATTTTTGTGGTTGAAGGGGAGGATTTTAGAGAATTCACATAGTTGCTGAAGTCTAAAAAATCTTTTCTTTTGGGTTCTTTGTTCCTGGCTGTTTTTCTTCTCATCTCTTGGTGACTATAAAAATAGTTAAAATGTCTAAGATTTGGATAAATAAAATAAAATGTTGGAATGAAATTTTCAGTGTGGATTGATGATATTTGTCTAGTAGAAAAAACAAATATTAATAAAAAACGTTCTTGAAATTATTCAGTAAAAAGTTGTATTTTTTAGATGCAAGATTAAAATACTACAGATATTTTCTAATGTTTAATTCTCGTCCTATGTTAGATACATTTCAGTATTGTATTGTAACTTGTATAAATTTATGATAATTGCTTTGCAGCTAGTTTAAATTTTTTGACAAAACTTTATCTTTATATAAATAATTGCTTAATTATCGGGTAAAAAATTTATTATTAATAAATTCATTAAAATAAGGATCCAAAATATTAAAGAAGGCACATAGATTTACGAAACAAATTAAACCGAATTTTTTTCACTAGTCCTAACTGATCCTCTATTAGATAAACTTTCCTTTTCTCTTGGTGCAAAAACAGAAGCTCCTCTCAGAGGAGCTCCATATTCATAACTTGATCCAAACTCACTCGAAAACTGATACTCTTCAAGTAAAACATCGTCAATATTTTCCAAAAAATCTCTATTTACAGTGATCCTTGCATCTGACTCAGTTACGGGGTTATATTCAAATGAAGCAGTTAAAGGTGAAAGCAGCGCTTCTAAATTATTTTCAGTTTTCTGGTTTTGAAAACTCTCATTTACTCTTTTTAAATTGCTAAGTCCATCTGTAACTAATAATTCATCAGCAACAGATTCTTCATTATAAACCCCTGAATCTTGATAACCACTCACTTCATCAGGCACCGAACAACTTATATCATTTAAACGCATTTGAGCTAACAACGGATTTTGATCAAGCCGATTAAGATATTTCACAAGCATTTCTCCTCTCAATTCTTCTTCAGTTTTAGCCAAATTTGCTTTTCTTTGCACACACTCACAAATTCCCATATTGAATAAATTAAATTAGCTTAAAAATATGCTTGCACAGCTTTCCCTATCAAAATTTTTGGTTTTATTCTCCAATCTTCGTTTTTGGGCTTTTGAGAGCCTCCCAAGCGGCTTGGTGTTGCTTTCGCTGAACATGCTATGAATCTCAATGTAAAACTGAGCGTATTTCTTGGGAGAAACGTGCAAATTAAAATTAATCAAGTCCATGAATTTCGACTCAAGCTCACAAAGCTCGTGGGAGGTGAAAAATGGGTAAATTCTGGATAATTCTGCATTTGTCATAGGCAAATCGTCAAATACCTTATGTGCGATAAAAAGCGCACAAAGGATAATTGGTCGTCATGTCAGTTCTCGAAGGAAAAGTCGGTCAGTTTTTATTATTTGATATATATATACCAGTGAAATAATAAGGCATTCTGGACTGCATTGAATTCCGTTATAAAGTGCTTCTAAAAACTTTGTCACTATAATATCATTTGGCACCTGCTTCAGTTGATCAATTCTTTCCTGAGGGAAATTTTTAGTTTTTAAATATTTTCCTTCATCGAAAGTAGAATCGCCTAGATTTTGCTTGTTTTGTTCAATATCAATAATGATTTGATAGTGGATAAGTATAGAGACCCCACGAATCAGAAGAAAAAGATCTTCTTCTTCATTAAATTCTTTCTCAATATTGCTCGTAAAAGAAGTGCACCTTCTTAAATCTTCAGTTGAAGGAAAAGAATGAGGATTCATAATTGAATAAATTATTTACCATCAGTTGGTTTCTGAATAATGGCGAATTAATTTACCGTATCCATATTATTTATTACTTTAATTGGATTTACTAAGCAATAGGAGTAAAATTTAATAATTAACTCAGAATTGCAAAGGTTTCTTAATTTTTAATTGATTTTTAACAAAAATCCAAGAATTTTGTGAATTTCAAAATAAAATTTGAATATAAAAAATTTGATATTTTCATTGACATTCTGCACTATTGTAAAAAATAAATTTTTAAAGTTTAAAAATATTGATTATTTATATAACTATACCGTAAGTTTATTTATTTTTCAGAAAAAAAAATCGCTTATGTAGTCTTAATAATTAAGCTTATCATATAAAATATTCGCTACGACATATTCATGACCGTAGGGATAATTGACATCTTCTCTCCTCTCTGCTAAAAATTCTGGTGTAACCTCTGCACCTTCAGGCCAAGCATCTTGAAAAGTAGACCAATGCTCAGCCAGTTCTTCCTGAGACATTTTATTACCTTTTGGAATAAATTTAAGTGGCGGCCCATCACCTCCAAGTATCATAATATTTTCCCCATTTTCAAGCATTTCTGTCATAATTCTGATACTTGGTAAATTTTCTACACATTTTCTATATAAGTTTATATAATATTCTCTGCTGTCTTTATAGCTGATAATTTCTCCATCCCAATAAGCTCCAATGGGTTTTAATTTTCTAGCTCCTGGCATATGCCGATGGCCTTTTTTAACTTTTGCCCACTTTTTCCTCCACTGTAAGAATTTTTTGGTCACAACCCAGCGTCCATTTTTCTTTTCAGCGTGGCCAAATTCTCTATAAACTTTTTGGCATTGCCAAGCATTTTCAAAATTTTCATATAAAATTCCATCAATTTCGACCTTTAAATTGCCTTTTAATGGAGATAATTCTTTTGCATACGCAACCTCATTGGTTATTGGAGAAATCAGCTTATTATTGCTCCCACTTGTGACATCAATATTTTTATAGCCATCATAGACAGGATTTTTAACACCTTTAATTCCACGTGGTCTTTTAGCTCCAACCCTTATCATTTTATCTATAATAGGTGGAATCAGAAAGTAATTATTTCTATCATAAATGGATAAATATATAAAAAGTTTAATCTTCAAATGGGAGGTGGATGCACATGTCAAAGTTCTAGTCGCGACAGAATTAAAATTCAAAAAGTTGGGAATTTCATGATAAGTATTTATGGTATTTTCTATATAGAAAATAAAACAGTCGGAAAAGGCTGCAAACGAACACTTGCATGGGAAACTTCATGCACGCCGGAAGAGGTTCAAAAAAAAATTGAAGAGTTTTGGGACACAAGAGTAACTGGCGATCCTGTTGGCTGAATAACATTGAAAATGGCTTGTGATGAGCCTGATGCTAGTGCAGCACAGCAGATAATTCAATCTGCTGGGATGAATTTATTTGAAGGATCACTGTCAATTACATTTGATGCTCTTGGAAATCGATATGATCTCCCTCCTTTTGTAATCAATCCGCCTGTGAAATATGGGACGCCTAAATCTTCACAATTGATTTTAGCAGGAAATGAAGTATGAGAACTTTCATTGAGATGTCCAAAATTTGATAAAGATTTAACAGCTACTGTGAATTCTTCTGACAAAGTAGAGAATCTTAAAAGTTACTTTGCAGATACTCATAAAATTGAGCTAAAGGCTGTAAGAATGTTTTATAGTGGGAAAGAGCTGAAGAATGGAGATTTATTATGCAATTATAAGCTTCAAAATAAAAGTGTTCTGAATGTTTTTTTGCCATCTCTAGTGCAAAGTGAAGGGTAAATAATTTTTGAAAATAATTTATAGAAATTTATACGATATTATTAAGGATCAAGTAAAATTTTTTATATTAAAAGAAAAGCTTGAGGAGGTTCTTTATTTTAAACAATTTTAAAAATCTCAAAAAAAATTTAAATTTCTTACTTTTTATAATTAAAAATTTCTGTTTCAATTATAATATAAATCAAATTAAATTATTCAGCAATTGATTTTTGAATAATCTCTAATTAATAGGGGAAAAATTTTTGGCAGGAATTTTGTAAAGAGAAATTATAAGAATTCTCCTCTTTTTTATAGTAAAATTTCCACATCTTTTATCCATGCTTTTACCTTATAAATATGAAGCCACAATCGGTGATTATTTTAGCTCTTGCAGTCATTGCTGTAAACGCCACTTTGGGCACTGATGTATCAACTGCTGTGTCAACAAGTGAATGGAGCTGCTTGAAAAGTAATTCAAGAGTATTCACAATTATCCGTGGATACCAAAGCGTAGGAAGAGTTGATCCTAACGTTGTGCAAAACATTAAAAATGCAAGAGCAGGAGGACAAGCTGATGTAGACGTATATATTTTCCCTTGTGTTAGCTGTGGCAACCCAGCAGGTCAAGCTGAATCTTTAGTTAGTGCAATTAAAGGCCAAAATTATGGAATGATTTGGATTGATATTGAAACTTATCAATGGTCAAGCAGTTTGACTGCTAACCAAGCATTCATCACAACAATGGCTAATACACTTAAAAACCTTGGACAGCACGTTGGAATTTATACAAGCTACTACAACTGGCAAAGTATTGTAGGACTCAGCTGGAGTGGAGTTTCCTGGGCACCTCTTTGGTACGCTCACTATGACAACAATCCAAGCTTCGGTGATTTCCAAGCATTCGGTGGATGGAAAACCCCAGCTATGAAGCAATACAACGGATCCAGCACTATTTGCGGAGTTGGCGTTGATCTTGATTGGTACTAAGGCTTCTTAATTATCATTTCAACTTAAATCTGCATAAAATTCTCTCAGAAATCATTATTATTTCTATTTTTATCATAAAAACTGCATCTACATAGTTTCATGCATTTATCATAAAATTAATATTTTTAGCTTAAGCTCTCCATCTTAATTTACAATTAAAATTTAAAGTTATTTATTCCCCAAATTTATACTGCTTATTTTTCCTTCTCCACCAATCAATGCATATCCCTATTCAGTCTGAATTTTATTAATTAACCTTGTGGAATTATACCATTTCATGTTTTAATTCTTCAGAAAATTGGTGAATAAATATGAAGTCGCAAGCACTGATTATTTTAGCTCTTACAGTTATTACTGTAAACGCCACTTTGGGGACTGATGTATCAACTGCTGTATCTACAAGCCAATGGAGCTGCTTGAAAAGTAACTCAAGAGTATTCACAATTATTCGTGGATATCAAAGTTTCGGACAAGTTGACCCTAACGTTGTCAATAACATTAAAAATGCAAGATCAGGAGGACAAGCTGATGTAGATGTATATCTTTTCCCCTGTGTTAACTGTGGAAATCCAGCAGGACAAGCTACAGCTTTAGTTGACGCTATTAGAGGTCAAAATTATGGAATGATTTGGATTGATATTGAAGTTTATCAATGGTCAAGCAGTTTAACCTCTAATCAAGCTTTTATTACAACAATGGCTAATACACTTAAGAATCTTGGACAACATGTCGGAATTTATACAAGCTACTATAACTGGCAAAGCATTGTAGGGCTCAGCTGGAGTGGAGTTTCCTGGGCACCTCTTTGGTACGCTCATTATGACAATAACCCAAGCTTCAGCGATTTCACTGCTTTCGGAGGTTGGAAAAGCCCTGCTATGAAGCAGTATAATGGGTCTAGCACCATTTGCGGAGTTGGCGTTGATCTCGATTGGTATTAAGCTAAACGAATTTAAATTAGATATATTTTTAAAAAACTTTATAAGTCAATATAATTTTATAATTATGTAACTCTGACACTATCAACACTTTTATTTCTGGCCAAAATAATGTAAAATCTGTTGCTAGAGCCAGACTCGCGTTATGATTAATGCATTTTGCCTCTCGTCTTAAGGCTAATTTAGTCCTTACTTAATATCTTCTTCCATGATGAGATGGTAAGGACAGGCTACTGATAAACAGTTATTTTACGTATTTAAGTCCAAGTTTAATAGGCAAATATTAGACTTAAATTGATATTTTAATAATAAAATGCATGCAAATGGATTAATTAAGTCATTTTGGTAAAAAATATGAACAAAATAAGCTGATTTTTTGTCTAACAAAAGATAAAAAAATAAATAAAATACAGTCAGCCTCTATCTAAGAAATAATCGATTAAAACCTCTTATTAAATTTAATTTAAATTCTTTTTATTTTATTCTATATCTTTGATACAACAAATTATAAAAAATTTTATTTTTATTAATTTTTAAATAGTTATAAATTTGTTCAGGTAAAAACTAGTAACAAAAAATGTTTCCAGTCGTGATCAGAAACTATCTTTTGTGAGCTATATAAATAAGATATGAAATAAAATAATATCTATACCATCACTGGCGAATAAATATGACAGGTAAAACTTTGATACTTTTAGCTCTTGCAATTACTGCAACACAGTCTTACCTGATGGTTGATACAGCTAATTTAGGTTCTTATGCTCAGTGGCGTTGCTTTCTTCAATCAGGAGTCAATGCTGCGATTGTCAGAGGATACACGAGTTCTGGAAAAGTAGACCCTAATGTTATACAAAACATTCAAAATGCTTTTAGTGCATATATAGATGTCGCGGTCTATATGTTCCCATGTTTTCCTTGTGGAAACCCAGCACAGCAAGCTCAAACTTTAGTTACCGCTCTTCAAGGCCAAACTTATAATTCTATATGAATTGATGTAGAAAGTTATCTATGGTCTAGCAATCTTCAAACAAATCAAGCTTTTATAACTACATTGGCAAATACACTAAAAAGTCTAGGCCAAAGCGTTGGAATTTACACAAGCAGAGATGAATGGTCTACTATTGTAGGGCTTAACTGGAGCGGAGTATCGTGGGCTGGACTTTGGTATTACAATTATGATAATCAACAAAATTTCAATGACTTCCAGCCATTTGGAGGATGGACGTCAGCTGATATAAAGCAGTATCATGGGTTAGCCATGTCTTCTTGCGGGATTTATGTTAACTCTGATTGGTGGGCTTAAAATAAAACCTTCTTACAAATATTGAATGATAAATTTTCATTAATTTAATATTAAAAGTTCTTTTTAAGGTTTCTAAAAGCTTTATAAACTTTCCAAATAGTAAAAAAATGCAATATAGGTTAACAAAAATTATAAGGGATTAGCAAGCTTTATGCTCTTACCTAAAAGATTTATAATTGCAATTTGCATCTTAATAGCTTAGCCTGCGGGCTGAATTTCAATTCTTATTTAGCTTATTAATTAGCATATAAGCTCTTATAAAAACCAGTTCTAAAATAATAAAATTTTTCATGTTTGAAGAAGAATTTCGTTTAATTTTTGCTTTAAATATAAAAAACTTTCTAATTAATCCAAGTCTTCAACTACAAAAACATTTAAGCTAATTGCGTCATTTTTGTAAAAAATATGAAAAGGTATGACTGCTACAACTATTCAAGCATTACTTTATGGTATTATAATTATAACAATTAAGCTAATTACTGTGATCTTCGGCCTTTTTCTGGATGGACAATTCCAATGTTACAACAATATAGCGCTTCAAGCATCTTTGTGGAATTAGCATAGAGTTAGGTTGATGTTTAAATCTATATTCCTATTGTTTTTACTTAGGGAATCCAAAAAATACAGCAAGCAATCATTAAAAAATTATTTTATTTAATGCTATAAATAGGATCTTAAATAATGCTAATATCATCACTGGTGAATAAATATGAGAGGTAAAACTTTGCTGATTTTAGCTTTGGCATTTATTGTAGTGCAATCTTCACAGAGTGTTGATACAGCTGACTTAGGCTCTTTTAGTCAGTGATATTGCATTGCCGAATATCAAATCCAGTCTGCGATTGTCAGAGGGTACATGAGCTCTGGAAATGTAGACCCTAATGTTGTGCAAAATATCCAAAATGCTTCTAATGCATTTTTAACAGTTGGGGTTTATATGTTCCCATGCTTTCCTTGTGGAAACCCAGCACAGCAAGCTCAAAATCTAGTTGCCACTCTTCAAGGCCAAGATATCGATTCTATATGAATTGATGTGGAAACTTACCAATGGTCTAGTAATGTACAAACAAATCAAGCTTTTATAACTACATTAGCAAATACACTGAAAAGTCTAGGCCAAAGTGTTGGAATTTATACAAGTAGAGCTGACTGGTCTACCATTGTAGGGCTTAACTGGAGCGGAGTATCATGGGCTAGCCTTTGGTATTACCACTATAATTATCAACAAAATTTCAATGACTTCCAACCATTTGGAGGGTGGGAGACGCCTAATATGAAACAGTATCATGGACTAGCCAAATCTGCTTGTGGGATTTATGTCAATTCTGATTATTGGCTTTAAAATAAAACCTTCAATACAAATATTAATGCGTTATGATTTTAATTAGAAATCTTTTAGGTTTTCTTAAGTTGACATACTTTTAAATGTAAAAAGCCATATTACTGAGAAACAATTAGCAATCTAATAATTTAAATTACTATTATAAGATATTAGCTTATCATTCTTTTAAGATTAATTAGCTTATTCTCTTGCTTCTATGCTCTTATAAAAAGGAAACGTTTTTTAAAGTACTAAAAGTTTCCCATATTTGGGATGAAAAAGATCATTTAACCACTCTAAAAAATTTTGCCCTTCAGTGCATAAATTTTAATTATTTTAATTTCTAATGAAAAGGACACTAAAAGTTTAATTATCTAATTACGTCATTTTTAGTGAAAAATATGAAAGTATAATTATTTTTTGCCTGTAATAAGTCAGCTAGTTTAGATAACCTAATACAAGTGAAATAGTAAAATCCAATATTTAACAATCCTTTGTCTTAATAATCAATACTAACCAAAGCATCTCAATTAAACAAAAATTAATTTCCCTTTGTTCTTGATCAAAATTTTTATAATTATAATTCATATCTAACAGATATGAAAAGATCTAATGATTTTCATTTTAATGATATTGGTGAATAATAAAAATGAAGTTTCGATCACTTTTTGTGCTGTTTCTCTCTGCTGCTATAGCAGTAAGCACAACATTAGGCACAGATTCTTCAAATTTGGTGTCTAGTAGTGCTTGGAAATGCTTAGCAGGCTTAGGAAGAACATATGCCATTGTAAGAGGGTACCAGAGTGTAGGACTTTTGGACCCGAACGCCATACAAAATATAAAAAATGCAATTGCTGGCGGCCAAAAGCAGGTTGATGTTATTCTTTATCCTTGTTTTTCTTGTGGTAATGCTCAGGGCCAGGCCACAGTTTTAATAGATTCTCTTAGAGGTCAAAAGTATGGAAAAGTTTGGATTGCGATCCAAGGTAGTCAATGGTCAAATATAGCTTATAATAATCAACTCTTTTTAGAGAGCTTGGCAAATTCAATTTTAACTCTTGGTAAAAATGCCGGGATCTACACAAATAGTAGCGATTGGGGAAATATCATGGGTAACTATGAATATTATTCAAATTTGCCTTTGTGGTATTATCATAATAACAATGTTGCAAGCTTCAGTGATTTTCAAGCTTTTTCTGGATGGACAGCTCCTGCGCTAAAGCAATATAACGCTTCAAGCACCCTTTGTGGAATTAGCGTAGGGTTGGATTGGTCTTAAAATCGATATTCCTAAATAATTGGATATACATAAGATTTTTTATTCTTCTTAGTGATAAATTATTTATATAATGAACTTATAAAACTATTTTTCCTTAACACTCTTTTGTTTGCTCGAAAACCTTAATTAATAGTAAAAAATCATGTCAGCCATGATCAGAAAAATCACCTTTATTTAATACTGAAATAGGATCTTAAATAAATAATGCCAATATCGTCACTGGTGAATAAATATGAAAGGTAAAGCTTTACTAATTTTAGCTTTTTCAATTATCGTTGCGCAGTCTTCACAAGCTGTTGATACAGCCGATCTAGGCTCTTTTACTCAATGGTATTGCATTGCGGAATATCAAGTCCAATCTGCAATAGTTAGAGGATACATGAGTACTGGAAAAGTGGACCCTAACGTTATACAAAACATCCAAAACGCTCGAAACGCCTTTTTAACTGTTGGTGTCTATATGTTCCCATGCTTTACTTGTGGAAATCCAGCACAACAAGCTCAAGATTTAGTTACAGCTCTTAAAGGCCAAGAATATCAGTCAATATGAATTGATGTGGAAACTTATCAATGGTCTAGTAATGTGCAAACTAATCAAGCATTTATAACTACGTTGGCAAATACACTTAAAAGTTTAGGCCAAAGTGTCGGAATCTATACAAGCCGAACTGATTGGGCCAGCATTGTAGGGCTTAATTGGAAAGGAGTATCATGGGCTGGTCTGTGGTATTTCAATTACGATAATCAACAAAATTTTATGGACTTTCAGCCATTTGGAGGATGGGAGTTGGCTGACATGAAGCAATATCATGGATTAGCTAAGTCTACCTGTGGAATTTATGTCAACTCTGATTGGTGGCCTTAAATTAACATCTTCCATAAGAAATATAAATATTAAATTTCATATCATTTTTAATTTTGAAACCTTTTAGAGATTTCTATATATAAAATGTTTCACGATGAAAAAATGTAATAAAAATGAGGCAGGATTTTGAAGGGATAGTCGGCTGCGCAAATTTATAAAAAATCACCAAAAGAAGATTAGAAAATATTTTTGGAAAGAATCCTTTGAAATATGCATCATGAAAATACAACAGTCACGCTAGCAGTATTTGATATAAAATTAAAGAGCAAAAGATATTTTTAAACTTTCTGATAAAAATGAATTCAGAGAAATAAAAATTATATGAAACTGTAGAAAATCGTTGAGCTCATTAGAATAAAATAAAAGTTGCCGAGTAAAATCATCAACAAGTTTTGAAGAACGTAATGGAAACATCAAAATCCAAATTGTAAAAGCTGCAGTAGTTAATAAAGAATCATCACTAATTGGATATAGAAAAACAAGTTTATTTTCTCGATTTTGCAAGTTTTATCATCTAAGATTAAATAAATCGTTTTGCGTTAAGGGAAAAATTCAAGTTTTTATATAAAACCATTAAATCAGAATTTCAAAACTCAAATATTAGGTATAGACAATAAAAGTGGAGTCAATTAATTTTTCAATCAGGATAAAAATAGATAAGCCAGCTATAGAAAAGTTTTCAAAAGAATTCCTTTATGATGCCCTTATTACGCTAATTGCCTTTTTTATTAGAATACATCACATATGGATTGAAACTTCACATGTGGAAGAATCCCATATATTTATTCCACATTTTTTTAAATCCATATATAAAATTTTACTTCACAAAAGAAATTCGAATTCATACATAGTCCGCTCCTAAAAGAAAAGTAAATAAATATCATTATAATTAGTTTTTTTTTTTACCATACAAATCAAGCAATGCTTGAATAGAATGCTTTGTATTTTTACTAGCTTTTAAAAGAATAATATACGCGACTGTTATATTATTAACAAAGCCGACTTTAAGCAACTCTACTTTGATTAATTTCTTTATCTCGATTTTTGATGGCTTCATATAAATTTGTTTGAGCTGGACTAGCCAAAAATTATGAATATTTGTTTATAAAAATTTGATGATTGCAGTTAACATCTCAAAAGTTAAAATAAAGTGGATTTATAAAGGCTTAGCTTATCAGGGCTTGAAATTATTATTAATTACGATTTATTTACAAGCTTCTTTTATTGTCTTATTTAATCCTAAGCTCTTGTAAAAAAGAAACCCTTAAATAATAAAAATTTCTCCATATTTGGGATGAAGAATTTCATTTAACCTTATTTTAAAAATCATATAAAAATAAATATTCTTAATTAGTGATTTCAATATAAAGAATTATATATCAATATAGAGAAAAGATAGACACGCCGCAAAATAAAAAAACACCTTATTTTTTTATATAATTTTCTTTAAATTAATCATACCAACTGTATCACTTATGGCGAATAAATATGATAAGTAAAGCTTTACTTATTTTATCTCTTGCAGCTATTGGAGCCGCAAACGATCCACCATGCATGGACACTGCTCAGTTAGTTCATCAAGATGGATGGTTTTGTATTTCTGGAAAGCATAATCAAGCTGCATTTATTAGAGGATACATGAGCTCAGGGGAAGTAGACCCTAATGTTGTGTATAATATGCAAGGTGCCTTCAACAATTTTATGGATGTAGGAATATATATGTTCCCATGTTTTCCTTGTGGAAACCCTGCGAAGCAAGCTCAAGATTTAATTACCGCTCTTAATGGTCAGAGGTTAAATTCGATATGAATTGATGTGGAAACTTATCAATGGTCTAGTAATGTGCAAACCAATCAAGCCTTTATTACAACACTGGCAAATACACTTAAAAGCGTATTCCCATATATAGGGATTTATACGAGCAGAACTGAATGGTCTACGATTGTAGGGCTAAACTGGAGTGGGTTATCGTGGGCTATGCTTTGGTATTTTGACTATGATAATCAGCTAAACTTCAATGACTTCCAACCATTTGGAGGATGGAAGCAGCCTACTATGAAGCAGTATCATGGGTCTACTATTAATACTTGTGGGGTTTTAATGAATTTGGACTATTGCCCTCAATATAGCTAACTTTATAAGTTACTTAAAATTCCTATAATTTTAATTTAATATCTTTTGGAGAGAAATTCAATTTATGTATATGAAAAATGCACTAGATAGAATTTAAGAAAATATAGCTGAAAGAAAGGCTGTAAGATTATAATTCAAGGAGAATAGAATTTTATTCTAGTATTGTTAATTGAATTATCATAATGGTGAACTATTCCTTCATTGAAAATAATATCAAAAGAAATATATCTTTTTTGCCCTCTTACTTATAATCACAAAGTCAGGATCTATGTGTGACAGATATAGATATGGCTCCGTCAAAGACTGAACCTGCATAAAGTCACTTCAATCATTTTCAGAGCATTTTATGGCAACATTCAAAAGCCATGATTAGACCCATTTTTCATTGCAAACATTGAAAACGCTATGCAAGAAAAATTAAAAGTCAATGTAAAGATGAGTGCTTGCGTTACGAGCAAAGATTCATCAAGTCAAGCTCAATATGTTGTAAACAAATTTGGAGGCAGCAATACAACAATAAGATATGTATTTCTGTAGACGAGCCTTCTATTTGGTCAGCAAGAGATAAATTAGTTAAGTAATATTTTATTCTTGCCTTGGCAACAGAGCTTAAAAATATTAGTCAAATTGTCGGGTCTATAAATTCATAATGATTTGAGCCTAATTATGAGATTGTCTTGGGCTGGGATGGTCTTGACCCCTCTATGGTACTACAATTATGATAATAGCCAGATCTTTGCCGATTTCAAGACACTTGGAGAATGGCTCCACCCTGATATAAAGCAGTATCATGGGCCACAAAAAGTTTGGGGTATAAGTGTTAATCTTGATTGGCCTTAGTTAACCACTTTTCATAAGAGATCTGAATATAGTAAATGGTTAATAGTCATAGGATTTCATAAATTTCATATTTTTATTAATATTAGAAAAAATTGAGGCAATAATAAAAAAGTTTATAATAATTAAAGTTTATATAAATAGTTATATCTGAGGAAAAAAATAATTCATAATTTGATATAATTTCTAAATTAATCGTAATCTTAAACATTCTGAAGCAAATAAATTCTGTATTTCACATTACAATTAATTTTCCTCCTTAATTACCTTCATAATAATTTATTTATTGACTGATAGATACAATTATGGAAACTGTTGAAGGTCAAGCAGAAAACTTTTTCAAAGAAAAGAAATATGATCAAGCAATTGAAAAGTATAGTCAATTAATAACAGCAAAACCTTCCTGGCTAGCTTTTAATAATCGCGCATGCTGCTATATGTTCCTAAACAGGTGGCAAGAATCCGAAAAAGATTTTACTGAGTCGATAAAACTGCTGAAAAATTCTCACCCTTTTCAAGAAGAGCAATATTACAAATCTCTTTATAGAAGGGCACAGATTTATGAAAGACTTTCAAAATATGATCAAGCCATTGATGATTTGCATAAAGTGATATCGTTTGGGAAAAATTGGACTATAAGATCAGAAGCCCAAGATATGTTTTCTCGATTAAAAAGCCACAGTAGCAGAGAATATGATGAAGCATTACTGGTTTCCGAAAGAGAAGAATTTTTAAACATTTTTAGAGAAAACATGGCAATTCACCCAGGTTCAGAATGGCACGTAGTTAGCAATGAATGATTTCAAAAATGGCAAGCATACGTAGGCCTTACAATCAGGGATGGAAATGAAGACTTACCATTTAATTTCAATATTGAAGGGAATGTAGAACACCCTGGAACTATTAATAATAAAGACATCATAGACACTGACGCAACGAATGCTACCATTTCAGAAAACCCAACCTCAACAAACAAAATCTGCTTAAAGCCAGAATTAATAGAAAATGTCAATTATATTGTATTACCCAGAGAAGCATTTAAATTTTTAGAAGGGATTTATCGATGTGCTACAGATATAAAGCGATTTGCTATAGAAGTTAATGACTCTATTTACCAGGTCGAAATATTTTTAAAAAGAGTAAAAATTGGGTTTCCTAGTTTAATGACTCTGGATATAGGGTTTATCAATATGAGTAGGAAAGAAACCATAGCAAACCTTAAGAAAAGCTATTTAAATTATAGAGGATCTTCAATAAATGCGAGGGTTTGGAAAGTAAATCTAGGCTCAATTTCATTAGAAAGGCTGCAAGCAATTACTGTATTAAATAGCAAAGTTTATATAGACGGAGGGATGATCGTCAAAGAAGATTTGCAACTAGATGATGCAGAAATTGGGGATGAAGACATAATTTTGATAGAGCCAGCTAGAAATGGCATCTTTTTATTTTCAGATGACCCAACTATAGCCCTCGATAAATGTGTTTTTTGCCAAAAACCAGGAAATTTTAATATATCATGCAGTTTATGCAAAAAAGTAAAATATTGTACAATCATCTGTAAAAAAAAGCACTCCGAAGAACACAAAACCAAATGCAAGCAGCCAAAAAAACTCAGCATTTTTAGATGCCTATGTCGACACTCAGAAAAACTCGAAAATTATGACGAAGACGAAGTAGTAGTCTCATCACAAAGACAGACAATAAGAAACAAAAATACAGCCACTGGTCTACAGAATTTAGGAAACACTTGTTTTATGAATTCTGCTTTGCAATGTTTATCTCACACTGAGGAGTTAACTCGATATTTCTTAACAAATGAATACTCAAGAGAAATCAATAAATCAAATCCTCTTGGAACCAAAGGAAAATTGGCCACTGCCTATGCTGAGCTTTTAGATAATTTGTGGAAAAGTGGGGCCTTATCATTTGCTCCTTGGAAATTTAAAAAGACTTTAGCGTCTTTTGCTCCTCAGTTTGTAGGGTATCATCAGCATGACGCTCACGAACTTTTGTGCTACCTTTTAGATGGACTTCATGAAGATTTAAATAAAGTAAAGAAAAAACCGTATTTTGAAGATGTGGATGATAAAGGGAAATCTGACGAACTTTTATCTCAAGAAAGCTGGGATAGGCATGTGGCAAGAAACCAAAGCATTGTGGTAGATTTGATGCATGGCCAATACAAATCAACACTATTCTGCCCTACTTGTAAAAATTATTCGCACACTTTTGACCCTTTTAATTCAATTTCTCTTCCTATTCCTCAGCCTCAAGAAAGAAAATTGCTATTTTATTATATAAAATCAAACCCAAATGAGCCTCCTTTAAGAATGGGCTGTGACGTATCAAATGACTCATCCTTATCATTTGTTCGGAATTCAGTAGCCAAATCCTTAAAAATCCCTCAAAATTCTTTTCTTTTTATTTCTATAGTAAATGATGTGGTCAGAGAAATTTTGAATGATGACAAAAAAATCGATGAATTAAAATCCATCACATTATTTGCGTTCCAAGAAGAAGACTGTGCTATAAAGATCCCTGTTGAAGTTCAAGTTACGAAAGAGAGGCATAAAAACAAGTTTATTGCCTTCCCCAGAATAGTTTTTATCCATAAGTCAAATAGTTTTAAAAACCTTCATTTGGAAGCTTTTAAAAAAGTCAAAATTTATATTGAAAAATACAGAGAAATTACACCAAAAAATATTCAGGCTTCTTATGAGAAATTTATACAGAGTCCTGCGTATAGATTATATTTTAATGTTAGGAAAGATTCTGTGTGCCCATTGTGCAAAGAATCCTCATGCACTGGCTGCCTAGTGCCTTATTCTTCAGATCTAATAGAATCTCTACATATAAAGGGGCGGATTATTATTGAGCTAAGATGGAAAGAAGATTGCAACGAATTAGGTGCAAATTTACAAGATATAAATAGATGCTCAGAGCATTCATCAGCTAATGAAGAAAGAGTCACAGCAAGACCTCCAATCAGCATAAATGAATGCTTCCACATGTTCAGGATCCCAGAAGAGCTTGAAAGAGAAAACTCATGGTTCTGTCCGACATGCCGCACTCATGTCCAAGCTACAAAACAAATGGAGATTTATAAAGTCCCTCCAATCCTGATAATTCACCTGAAGCGCTTTAAAACTCATGGATATTATAGAGAAAAGCTCTCAACAGTTGTCACTTTTCCAGACCAAGGACTTGATATTAGTGGCTTTGTAATTGGGCCTGAAAAGCCTCCTTTATATGATTTATATGCAGTTTCCAATCATTTTGGAAATCTCGGTGGAGGGCATTATACAGCGACATGCTTTGACATTGAGCAAAACAAGTGGCTTGAGTTTAATGACTCTAAAGTGACAGAAGCGACAGACATTGGGACTGCGTCATCTTATTTGTTGTTTTATAAAGCTAGACCGTAATATAATAATTTTTTAAAATTTGGAGTGAATTGGTTAACTTTAGTCTTATTTGGATTGAGCATTTGGTCCCTTCTTCTTGCCTGGGCCTGAGACTATGTTAAGGAATCTTCTGTTATAAAGGTTTCTCTTCTTAGCTCTTCCTTGAAGGATTTTTTTACGTCTTTCTTGCTTAGCAACTTTTGGAGTTTGGTTTCTTACCTTTCCTGAACGAGCCAAGCCACCATGCACCTTTCCCATATTTTGTGTAAAGAAATGCTTAATTAATGGATTTATAAAAAGGATTGATAGATCAAGCTGAGTCAATTTAATTTTCTTTTTAGATAATAAACGATATGAAGTTGAATTTTTATTTAGGATGAAAAAATTAATCTTCTCTGGGCATATTAAATTAAATTCAATTATTTAGAACTGAAATATCTTTAATTTGCATGATTTTTATCTTTTTCTGGCTAATCTTTCTATTATATTAATAAATAAAATTTTAGCAGTAATAGCAAAATTCTTACTTAAACAATTTTATCGAAAAATTATATTTTTCTTTATAATTTTGAAAATATAAAATATTTCATTTATTTAAAAATGATATAAACCTTTTCATTACACAATTTCAATCTCAGACTTAAAGCTAAGCGCATAAATATATATTTTACATTGAAATCATTTTAAATTAAACTCAAATAGGAAATGGGTTTTAGTTTGGCTCACCCTATTCTTATTGACAAATTTTTTTATATATAATTTTGTGAATTATTTAAAAAATTATTATTAAAGAATTTTATCACTTGTTTAGAATGCGTGCTGAATAATTTATCTCTCGAAAGATAAATATAAAAAATATTCTGGATAAGGAAATAAATCAAATATTTTATAATTATTAAGAAATTACTCTTGCAAATAAGAAAGAATTTTTTGCTTATGATTTGATTTTATCAAGCTAATATTCAATTTTTTACCTAAAAGCAGGAATTTAAAAAACTGTTACCATTTTGTAATTTTGGCCTAATAAATATGCATAATGTCATTACTGAACATGCATCAAACAATCTTTATTATGCATGACTAATGCCTATTTGCTATCGCAAAACTTAAAATAAAACAAAAACAACTGAGCATATGGAAATCGAAATTTATCCAGCTTTCTTTTTCCTCAGAAAGAAAAAACAATCATTTAATTTAGAAGACAATATTAATTGCAAAGGTAATTAATATGTATATTTCTTTATTAGTGTACTACTAGTTAATTTGACTTTCTCTTTCCATTGCCAGCAAATTTTGTACAGCTGGATGGTCTATACCAAGGATTGCTATTGCTTGTTCCTTTGTGACAAATCTCCCTTTAATTCTTAGACGATTGTCAGCAACCCTTTTTCTGCAGTCGTATGAAATTTTTTTGTTCCAGGTTCTTCGTTGTCTTTTTTCCAGGTACTTTTTGATCTTTTTTCGCCTTTCTTCAAGTGTAATTGTACCGATAATGTGGTCTGGCGTTAATTCGACAGGCTTGTGTATGACTACAACGGTCTCTTTCGTAACGACTTGTTTTTTTTTCTTCAGTTTTTGCATTTGAGTTTCGTAAATATCATAAATTAAAGGGTTTAGAGTGATTTCCCCGTCATCTTGGGTGCTGAATGATTGTGTAAGGGTTTGTTCATCAAAGTGCTCAGGCATAGATTCTATGCTCGGTAAAGAGTTTACATCTGTGTAATATGAATATGAGTGGCTCAGTAAGTCAACGAATGACAACTTACGCTCTCTAGGGTGCATTAATTCACTTTGCATTGACTCAAGCATGAGTTCAAGTGGGACTGTACATTCGAGTCCTTGGAAATCGTCAACGCATTCTACCATTTTAGAAAAATTTAATTATTGGTTAGTAAAATTATCCGAGAAATATGGGCTTAAACTTTTCATATATTTACTTAATATTTTTTGTCAGTTAGACTTGAAAAATATAATTATTGGCATTAAAAATTTTTTATTTTGGATTTCAATTGTATTATTATCCTTGAATTTAAAATTTTGCAAAAAAAGCTTATTAATTTAGCACTAAAATTGAGATTCTGTCAAGCCTCATATATCTCAGAATATTGACTAGATAATTTTTATTAAGTCTTCTTTAGCTGAAAAAAACTTTCCTCAATAATTTCAAAAATAAATTTATTATGCAATATTACATAGAAAAACCCTTTTTCTTTGCAAGAGCCTAATAAAAATTAAAATATTCTTTATAAAATCACTAATTTATTTATTTGACTTTGGAAACGACAGATCAGGTAAATTTCCTTTGATATTTATAAATTTGCCATCCCCGCCGCTGATTTTATTAATTGTTGTTTCTATTGCAGCCTCTGCATTATCTCCAGAATGCAGGACAAATCTGCTCCTTTTGCCATACTTTAAAAACACCAAATTCCCAGCCCCAACGCCGTCAAATTTGTCAGCAAAACCTTTGTCAGCACTGAGATCAAGCCACATAAACTTAACAGAAACTCCTCTGTCTTTGTTTTTTCCTATAATATTGACGACTTCTTTTGCTGTATTTATAAGGGAGTCACTTGGAGGAGAGTTTAAGAAAAATATCCCACAAAGGCCTTCTTGTTTGTAGCAAATATCGTCAGCGGAAAGTCTATGCAATTGAGGTAAAGGTTCGACTATTCAGGATTTTGTGCTTGAACTTTCTTCAGTTCCTCCATGGACAAAGGTTTCTGAATGCACGTTTAGCCATTCAAATATTGATCTATACTTAATTTCTCCCTTATACTCAGTTGTCTTCGCATCTACAGTCTTATAAAGCAAAATTTTCGGGAATTGTTTGATTTTGAACTTACTAATCGCTTCAGTGTCCTCTTGTCTCACAATCCCAAAAAACATTTTCGATTCAAACGCCACACTTAGTGCTTTATACAAAGTTGGAACTGACGATTTTTCAGTAAAAAGCAAAACTTTAGGTACAGCTGGCTTATCTTCCAAGAAAGTTTGATAGTTTTCATTACTAAGCTCAATCACATAAGATGGAATAAACTTAGCAGCATAAGCGCTTATAGCTTTTGACGTGACTTCCCCTTCATAAACCCCTACTGGTGCTGGAAAAGGTGGGTAAACTTTAATTGCAGGGACTTCTCTGATATCTTGAGCTTCACAAAGCTCATAATGTGTGTCACAATTAACAACCCCTACTATAAAAACGCCTTGCCACTCATCAGCAAAGTGATTAAATTCCTCAGCTTGAATTTTAGATCTGCTGTCTTTTTCTTTATAAAAATGAATGACACTGACCCATTTGTCTCGTCTCCTAGTTACTTGTTTATCGAAGTTTTGTGATGTCAAAATATGGACACTTGTAGAGGAATAGTCATAAAGAACAGCCTGAGATAGGCAAATCAAGCTTAAAAACACGTGTAAGTATGCCATATTTGTATAGTTTTAATATAGGGAATAATTATAATGGGTTGTTGTCAAGGAATTAATTTTGAAAAATCCGAGCTTTCAATACCAAACTACGAAGCTATTATCATTAGAGAAAAGAAAAAGTCCCTTGACGAGGAATTCGAAGATATAAGTCTTATTTCTCGAAGAGTGACTCAAGGAGATGCCGAATATTACGATGAAAAAACAGATTGCAATTCAAAATTTATGATGGATTCGTTTATGACGAACACGTTTACGATGAGAAATGATTTTGAGTCAGCTTTTCTTGTATCTGACTCAGTGTTTCTCAGTAGTAGAGATCTTATAAGTTTTATTAAACAAGACACAGGTAAATTATCTGCTTAGCTAGAAGCTAAGGGAGTGGATTAATTAATTTCAGGAAATTTATTCAATAATTTGAATTAGTAATCTCAAAGATAGTGGCTAAAATTAATCATAGATATTTTGAGAAAATAAGATGGATATTTTTTACATTTTTTATCACAAATTTAATTTCAAAATTGCATCCTGTCTATTTTTCCATTAAATATTAGAATTAATTTTTCTGAAAGAAAACCTTTTCTTTTATTTTTAATTAATTTTCTTTCTTTTTATCTCCTTTACCTGATGAAATAATAGCTCCTCCTGCCAGTATTCCAATAATCCCTATAATAACCAGCCCAGGGCCACTTGTAATCACTGATAATAAAGAATCCGACTCTTCAATTGTGTGGATTTCCTGCTCATAACTTTCAAAATCAGTATCGTCCAGGACTTCTTTTCTTTCCTCTTTATTAACCTTTTCTCTCGCTTGTTTCTGTGCTGCGATTTTTTCCTTTTGAATTTGTGCTAAAAGTTGATTTTGCTCAAACTGATGTGTATCTTCTAATCCCCCTTTAACCAAAACAATAGCGTTTACCTTTGGGTTGTCTTTTGGCCCTTTTTCAAATGTAATAGTTATTTTTCCATTAGAAATTCCGCCTTGCACAACTTTTTCTTTGATTTTTAATTTTCCTGCTTGATAGGATAATTCAATAAATTCGTCATAAGCTGCAGCCTTCCCAACCTTTGAGAAAATGTCTAATTGTTTGACTATATAAGTATCTCCAATTCTTACATGGAAGATTTTTGCATCTGGGTATGAGAAATATACTTCAGAAAACCGTAAAATTAAGACGTAATTTCCTTCCTCTTTTATTGGGACTGTGTATGTGAAATCTTCCTCAGCATAACGCTCAGTTTGGTAGATTTCTGTATCTCTTGTGAGGCGGATTTGGAATTGTTTACCGTAATCGCTAGGTGTGCCTGTAGAAAAACCGTTATCCTGGATATATGTAACGCCATCTGAAGTTGTAATAGAGTCACCGCCACAGTTGACAGCGTATTTTACGAGTTTTGGGTCTAGAGAAAGCACGAGAGAAAATAAAAGTGAAAAGAGAAGAGCCATTTATATGAATAAAATTAGGAATGAGGAAATACATCGCAGAAGCTCTAGGCAAGATAATAAATTAGCTTTAAAATCAATAAAAATAAAATTAATTTATTTACGTTTTATAAATAATTTAGAGTAATTATACTTATAAAGTAAATAAATCCTTTAAAAAATGATGACTTTATCATTATATCATTAATTATTATCTATAACAGTTATAAAATGGAAGACAAACCAGCAAACAAAGCAATTAACTTTCTCGAAAAAAACGGCTTAGTCCAAGCTTATGAGTGTAATCCCTAGCTAGATCTTCTGACAAGTCTCTGTGAGCACGGGCTGCCTACTGGTGACCTTTATGAGTTTGCAGCGCTCATGATGCTGAAATTTGAAAAGAAATGGAAAGCAAAGCAGCGACAGTTAGCTCTTAAAGCCAAGCAGGAAGCCACCCCAGAGAAAAAAGTAAAAGGTGAAGAGCCGAGAGAAGAAGAAAAAAAGAAACCTCCTGAGCCCAGTAAGAAAAAAGGAATCGAGGATGAGAAAAAAGGAAAAATCATCCAAGAAGAGGATAAAAAAGCTAAAAATCGGTCGCCTGAAAGAGTCCCAGAAGAAGGGAAAAAAGGTAAAAACGTACCAGTTGTAGAGGAAGAGAGAAAAGGAAAAAATAAAGAAGAAATTAAGCGTGTGCAGCCAGATGAGCCGAAAAAAGGGACATCAAGAAAAACAGATGAGACTTCCAGATCTCCTGAGCCTCAGAGAAAAATGCCACAGGAATCAGTGAGAAGTAAAAAACCATAAAATTCTAATAAACTATTATCATAAAATGATCATAGATAAAAAATTAGTCTTAATTCAGATTAAAATAATATTTATAGTTAAATAAAAAGCTAAAAGTATATAAAAAGTCTTAGAGACACAAAGTATGACATATAAATTAGAAATTTACAGATTTTTATCATAATTAGTTCCATTTAAGAATTTCAAGTAAAGCTCAGCCTACCTATGATATCTGACAATTTCAATGAACAATTAAATTTATGATTTAGATTGAAAATAAAAATAAAAACACAGTATAGTTTCAAAATGCAGTAGTATTCAAAGTATATTTTTATATAAGATTTACCTAATATTTTACAAAAAGGCTAAAATTATTTAAATAAGTTAGAAATAATGTAGAATGTAGTATTTTTCCGGGGTTAAAACTATTATAAATAATTTATCTTTACTTTGGATTTATGCCAGTACATTTATAAAAGCAAAGCCAAAATTTTCTATAATAAAATGTTCTAAATTTTTGTGAAAAACATTGATTCTATTTCCGCATTCGGGAAAATTGTTTATTAAAGGTAATTGGGCTTCCCATCAATAATCCTTGATATCTTCACTATAAAAGACTAAATAAATTTGGTTTTAAGTTAATTGATGTGTTTAACACTTATGCCCTTGCTTCTATATTATCTGCATAAATTAAAAATATATCTTCAAACTTATTTTATTAAATATGAAATTGAAACGCTTTTGAACTCTCTCAGTTTCTGCACAGCTTAATAGAGTTTTATTTGTAATTTCAGAGTAATTAGGATAATTTCTATAATCTTTAATATCAATCCTCGTCGCTATCTCTCTCCCAAAAGTTTGTCATCCGTTACAACTTTTTATGAGTTTCATTTTTGCAATAAATATTTTTCTTGATACAGATTAATCTATGTTATGATCCTTCTAGATATAATCACTTATCTAACTATCTCAATTAATAAAAATCCTGTAACCTCCATATTGCAATGCATAAAACTTAAAAACGCATCGTAAAATGCTTCTTATAATATATTAAATCATGGATAAGTTTTCAAGAGCATGTCTAGAATCAACTACTCTCTATTGCTGTTACCACCTAAACTGTGACAATACATACACAACAAAATTTAACCTAAAGCATCATATAGAGACTATACATCTAAAAGTCAAAAAGTTCGAATGCACTGTTTGCAAAAAGAATTTGTCAAGTAAACAGAATTTAAGGGAGCACATGCATATTCATAATGGAGTTAAGCCTTTTGTCTGCGAAAATTGTGGCAAATCATATAGGCAAGCAAGTCAGCTGACACTACATAAAAGAATCCACATAAAAGAGGGAAATATTGAAATCGTACAAAATAATGGAATTACTAAAATACATATACCTGATTTGATTTACAATAACCCAGGAAAACTAAACTGGGAAAAAATAGAAACAGAGCTGCCCATACTTCCACTTCTTAAGATGGGAAACAATCAAGGAACTATAAGCCTGCCTTCGTTTGCAAACCTGTTCAAAGTTAATATAAAGTAATCATAATATCTAATTTTAATCCTTTATTCTGCTTCATTCTTATATTCAAAAATATTTCCGCTTCTTCCTATATACTCCTTTTAGTATATTCTAAATATTTAAAGACTTTCTCTGCAAATCTGAGCTAAAATATTTGCTTTACCTTCATTATAACTGTCTCTTAATTTTTGTCTAATATATTTATTCGAGCATGCTTAATCTGAGAAGAGTAATGATTGAAGGAAAGCTGCGTTACAAATTTTAAAAGGTAGGATACATGAAGATTAAATAAGTGATGACAGGATAATGAGGTCTAGAGTAAGAAAAGAGGCTATTCCATCGAAATGAAATAAAGATCGCATTGAGAAACGGAGAAATTTTTGATATGATTTAATTTTAAAAGGTTGAGGAAAGAAAAATTTAATAAACAGAGATAATTATAGCAGTTTAAAATAAGAATTTTGAGAGCCGAAATCTTTTGCAAAGATCTTCCTCGATAATTTTATCAAGATAGCTCTCAACCTCTAGTCTTATTCTAAATCAGAAGCTCAAATTAATAATTTGAACTCACTGCTGCTGCTTTAGAGATAGAGTTCTTACTAAAGGATATATTTATACGAACTTAGACAGTCGGAAAACCCTCACAAAAAGTGAAGTTTTCTAACTAAAAAAATGGTATATATTGTTATGCCTTAATCAACAGAGTTCGCAAATTTACTTGGAAAGACACCAAATCTCCCTTACCGAACGCAACTTTAAATATCCATTCATCTCCTATTTTTTACAACTTTATGCTTTAAAACAATAGATTGTAATATTTAGAAGATTTTAACTTTTCGATTCCAATATTTAATTTCTCATCTATTGATAGATTATTTATAAATTATTGAATCAAAATATTTATTGATGTTTGATATTTTAAATTTAGTGCTTTAAACCAAAAAAATGCTTAGCAGATATTTTAATTGCTTGCTGTATAAGCTTTCTAGTAAAATATTCGAATATAGATGAAATACTCATTTTTACATAGCTGGAATCACCATAAAACTTAAAATAGCTCTAGCCAGAAAATGGTAAAATATTAATGTGAAGTATTTAAAGAAAAAGTTTCAATAAAAGAGATCGATTAGTCTTGAATAATTTTGCTTGAAATAAAATTATTATATCAAGAACTTTGATATTTATTTATTTAATTCAGGGTTTAAGATAAATAATTTAATTTTATATTTCTTTGTATTAAAGAAATAGAAACAAAGTTTAGATTAAAACTTCAAAATTGAGTAATATAATTATCAACCTATATTTTATTTAGAAATAATCAGAAGTTTTAGTCTACTTCTAATATTATAAAGAATAAATAGGACACCCAGCAGGGTTCCTGACGAAATTCAAAATTCACTCCACAGTAATTTACCTATCTATCCAGAAAGTTCAAATGTCACTCAGTTTCAGCAAAATAATCAAGTTTTAAAACAATTAAACAGCACTACAAAATTTCCAAAAAATTCAATTCCATGATTATTAAAGCTAAGGCTTGAAATATCATAATCTATAATTATATCCTAAATCTAAACGTCTTCTCCTTCATTTGATAAGGCAAACTATGTTTTTAAAAATTGCTAGTTGGTCTTCTTTACCATATTTGGAAACTTTTCTCCAAATAATTACTCACCATTTTTGAGGTGTCGACCAAATAGTTTATAATAAAAATGATAGCTGACACTGAAGAAGTTCATGCTCTATTCCCTACGGATTCTAAGCCGGACCAAAAGAAAAAAAGCTCCATAAAAGAGCTGTACACCTATGCAACCTCATTTGACTATTTCTTAATCATCGTTGGCAGCATTTCTGCCATCATAATGGGATCAATTCAGCCTCTTTTTTTCATTTTCATGGGAAATTTCTTTGGAGACATGGGGCCAGGCACTGAAGCTAACGAATTTTATGACAATGCAAAAATTGTATGCTACCAATTTATAGGCTGTGCATTCGTTTTTGGGGTCACTGGATATTTATCAGTAATGTGCTTTGTCAATGTTGGAGCAAGGCAGGCCTTTAATTTCCGTAAAAGATATTTTGAGTCCATAATGAGTTGTGACCCCTCATGGTTTGACCTTAGACAAGTCGCAGAGCTCCCTCAGTCTTTAGCTACAGAAACATTAATGATCGAAAGAGCCACAGGGGACAAGCTTGTTATATTGATATTTACCATAGGTATGATTCTATCATCCTTTATCATTTCTATGATAGAAGGCACTCAATTGACCTTATTTTGCCTAGTTTTTTGCCCTACCATTGTAGGTGGATTTTTCTTGACCAATAACGGGCTTGAGCAAAATGCAAAATTCGCTGACACTTCTTATAAAAAAGCTGGAGGAATTGCAGAAGAAGCATTAGAAGAAATTAAAACAGTATCCTCCCTTAACGGACAAAAGCATGAAACAAATAAGTATATAAATGCAATCAAAGAGTCAAAGAAATCTATGTTTGGAGGAGGGTTAAAAGCAGGGCTAGGAACTGCAATGGCAATGTCCTCTTTTATAGTGATGAACGGGATCACTTTTATTATTGGCGCATGGTTTATTGATAAAAATGAAGATTGTTGGGTATTGCAGGAGCCTTATGATTTGACAAAGACTATTATTGTTATGTGGGTCAGTTTGATGACTTTTAATAATATTTCACTGTGCGTCCCGTGTCTTAAAATAATAAATCAAGGTAGAATAGCAGCTCATAGTGTATTAAACATTATAAATACAAAAAGTCAGCTTGTTCAAGGTACAAGGACCTCTGAAATTTCAGGGAAAATCGTGTTTGATAATGTAAAATTTAGTTATCCTTCAACTCCAAATTCAGAAATACTGAAAGGGATGAGTTTTGAGCTTGAACCTGGACAAAGATTAGGTGTTGTAGGAAGCACTGGTTCAGGAAAAAGCACAATAATCCAACTGCTACTGAGATACTATGAGCCAACTTCAGGTAGTATTTTTATTGATGGCCATGATATCAGAGAGTACTCAATCAGCTATTTAAGAGAAAACATAGGAATTGTAAGCCAAGAGCCTTTGCTGTTCAATACTAGTATTTATGAAAATATACGGTATGGCAAACTAGACGCAAAAGAAAGCGAAATTCATTCTGCTGCTGAAAAAGCTGGAGCTCACGACTTCATAAAAAAATTGCCTTTAGGCTATGAAACACCTGCTGGTGCAAAAGGCTCTCAGCTTTCAGGAGGCCAAAAACAAAGAATAGCCATTGCAAGAGCTATTGTAAGAAACCCAAAAATTCTTTTATTAGATGAAGCCACAAGCGCTTTAGATCGGCAAACAGAGCAAGCTGTCGTTGAAGATATTGATAAAGCTATGCCTGAAAGCACGAGGATTACTATTGCACAGAATTTGCTCACAATTAAAGAGTCCACTTTTATCATTATGATTGATCAAGGCACAGTCCTAGAATTTGGGAGCCACAAGCAGCTAATGAAAAACAAGTCAAAGTATTATCATCTTATAAAAATGCAAAAAATCCAACAGAAAAACGCAGATGATGAGCAAACCAAAGCAAAATTGACAGATCTAGACGCAAGTAAATTGATAAGTGAAGCAGAAAAAGTGACAAAAGAAGAAGATATCAACATTAGGAAAAAAATGCTGAGTTTTTCAAAAAGTGAAAGATTTTGGCTTTATTTTGGAATTTTTGGGTCATTGATTGTAGCTTCTTCTTATCCGATATCAGGAATGCTTAATGGGAAACAAATTTTTGTGCTATCTAATGAAGATAGTGATATGCTAAGTAAAAGTGCTGAATATGGTGGATGGATCTGCTTTCTTGCCTTTTTTGTAGCCATAGGATTGATTATGGAAAGCATTAGCTATCCAAAAATGAGTGCAAATATTACCACAAAAATGAGAGAAGCAAGCTTTAAGGCTCTACTAAAATATGAAGCAGCATTTTTTGACATCCCTGAAAACAACTGCAGTGCTCTCTCAGCAAAACTTTGCAATGATTGTGAAAAAGTAAACGGTTTATCAGGCAGTATGATAGGAATTCTAATCAGCATAGCTGCATCTCTAGCAGTTGCCCATGGAACTGCTGCTGCTTTTTCATGGAGAATGAGCTTAGTTTTCTTATCCGTTATCCCTGTCATTTTTACAGCAACTGCAGCATCATTTCTTGCACAGTCTGTTGGGGTTGTAAAATTTGACTATGAGTCTTGTACATCGACAGCTGCTGACGCAATAATGAATTATAGGACGGCTAAAGCGTTTAATTTGGAAAATATTATGCTTGAAAGGTACCTAGAGCCTGCCAAAGCTGAGTTTGCAAGTATCAAGAAAAAGGCTCAGATGTCAGGCTTTACCTATGGGCTAGGCTTTGGGGCTATTTTTTGTGTATATTCGCTGCTGTTTTGGTATGGAGCTAAGTTGGTGGTCGATGGTCTTGATACTTATGAAAATATGGTCATTGCTATGGTCACTTGCCAATTTGGGTCTGATGCCTTTATGATTGCAGGGGTTTATATGCCAGACGTTAAAAATGGGATTGAGGCAGCAAAGAGGCTGTTTAAGATCCTTGAGTATAAACCTACGATAAATATTAATAGCAAAGATGGAGACAAAAAAGAAATTGAAGGAAAGCTTGAGTTTAGAGATGTAACGTTTAGCTATCCAAATAGAAACTATATGGCTTTGAAATCCCTAAGTTTTACTATTGAGCCTGGAACTCATTTTGCGATTATTGGCAGAACTGGATCAGGAAAATCGACAGTTATTCAGCTATTACTAAGACTTTATGATCCAGCTGGTGGAAAAGTACTTATAGACGACATGGATATTAAAAAATATAACCTTAAATACTTACGCAAGCAAATAGGATATGTAGGCCAAGAGCCTGTGCTGTTTTCTGGATCTATTGCAGAAAATATTTCTTATGGAATAAAGTCTAATCAGGAAGATATAGAAGAAGCTGCGAGAAAAGCCCAGGCACTGGAATTTATCACAGATTCCAAATATCCTGAAACTTTTGACCGCCAAGTCGGAATTAAAGGAAGCATGCTCAGTGGTGGCCAAAAACAGCGTATTGCTATAGCAAGAGCTATTATTAGGGATCCTAAAATATTGATATTTGACGAAGCTACAAGTGCACTGGACCCGAAAACTGAGGCGGTACTGCTTTCTACAATAAAAGAAGTGATGGCAGACAAAACTTGCATCATGATTGCCCATCGTCTGAAAACCATTTCTGAAGCACATCAAGTTATGGTTTTAGAAAGTGGGAAAATACTGGAAATTGGGACAAGAGAAGATTTGATGAGCCAAGGAGGCTATTTTTACAACATGATTAGTAACCTTTAATTATTATTTTATTGTGAATAATAGGAGATTTCATTGTAGAATTTAATAGATTTAAGGGAAGATTTAAAGTTAATCGAGCTCTTCTTAAGATTAGATAATTAATAAATTTGTATTTAAGTTTAATTAGCTTACCTAAACTAAAATAATTCCAAATAAATTCTAATTCTTAGCCCAGAAATCAAATTTATTATAAAAATATTTCATCGGTTGATAATTTCTGCTGAGCCCATAGAAAAGCTATAAAAAATATCCACTGATATTAAGGGCAATTTATCAATAATTAAATAATTTAGCACCTGGCAGCTTGTTTATAAATTAATGTCTTTTCTTATTTGGAAAATTTGACTTTATATAGCTTTTTCTATTAATTTAGTATTTTTTCAACTAAAATTTAGCTTAAAAATAATCCTTTATCTAACAAAAAACAAATAATTGTATAAGCTCTGCCTTTTATCTGGCAAGCAAGACTTCTAGCACTTAATCTATACACTTAAAAATCTTAAACTAACAATTAATTCGTTATTAGCCAAATTCATTCTTTATGCAACAGACAAAATCCAATTAATTACTTTTTCAATCCCTTCCTGTGTATACGACGACCCATACATAATTTCAACTGACCTTCCTTCTATTGTATCTGTTTCAAACATTTCCCTTATAAATCCAATACTTGCACACGAGTCCTGGTCATGCTTATTAATAACAATAGCCAAAGGCACCCCTTTCAGCTGACTTTCAGCCAAAGTTTGCTTTAAAACTTCATTAAGTTCTTGGAATCTGTTTCTATCACATCCGTCTATCATGAAAATTAAAGCTTGGGCTTCAGAATAATAGTGGTTCCAAATCTGTCTTATCCCTTCTTTTCCTCCTAAATCCCAGATTAATACTTGAATATTGTTGTGGGTTAGCTTTGCGACTAGATAAATTTTACTGTTTAAACCTACTGTAGGTGGGATCTTATGAATTGGCATTGATCGTTGCCCAAAAAGCTTCTTTATTTGTTCTAAAAAGGTCTGCATTAGAGGTTACTGTTTTTCCTGAGTTATCTAAACCTAGCAAAAGGACTCTGACCACTTTTTTCGCAAAACATCAACTGAGAGTGCCTTTTATGAGTGAAAACATATTTTCTGAGATTTAAAAGGAAATTTAAGAGAAACAATCAAAATTTGATATTTTTTATATTACTTTCACTAATATCATCTGTTTTCAACTTGAAAATAAATTAATCCCTTATTAATTAAACTTAAAGAAAAATCATAAATTTTATCCAATTTTTTGATTTTTCTTTAAATTACTATTTAATTAGCTTGTCCTAGAATTTTTATCTTGAAAGTTTTCTTCTGCAGCTAAAATACCTATTCATTACTTTTAAAATGGACTCTTAGCTTAGATTATTAGTCCGGTTAAATATAATAAGGGAAAAAAAATGGCATTTGAATTTAAATTTTTTATTAAATTAGCAAAATATTGGAGATAACTTGATGTCTTTCAAGTTATATGGTCCTGATGGAATTTCAAAGACCTTTGGTTTTTCATCAATAAAAAGCCTGATTTTCCAGTCTACAACGAAATTTTTTCTTGGAATAAAGGTTTTCATGTGTTTTCTTTTATGAACTGATAGCTGGCTCACTTGCCTATATCGCTTTCCGCACCCTTTTACTTTGCAGATGTATGGTTTTTCTCCTGTGTGAACATATTTATGGTCTTGCAAGTTTTGAGCAGAGGATAAAAGCTGCCCGCATTCTTCGCATCTGTGTCTTACTCCTGCGTGGAATACTCTTATGTGTCGATTTAAATTATACTTTGTGCTGTATTCAAGATCGCATTCAGGAAGATTGCATTTAAATTGTTTCATTTATTTATTTATTAATCAATAAATTTTATCGTAAAAATATGTCTAGTAAAATGAAAATAAGCATTTAAATCTGCTATAGAATTATTTAAAGCAAAATAACAGAGATCAGTGTATTTAGATAGGGATATTTTTATCATGCTGTGCCTATTCAAAATATTTATATAAATGATATGCTTTGTACATTGTATATTTTTATTTATTTATTATAAAAAATATAATGAGAAAAATCTATATTAAGACACTCTTTGAGCATTATTTGTTTTTACATCGAGGAATAGCTTAATGATTTTATTTTAAGCTAGTGGTCCTAATTTTAATATTGTTTGCTTTGCTGACTGAATGAATCTAGGCATTTTCATTTTTCAGATTATAATTTATCAGATTTAACAATTAAATTTAATTTTTAAAATTATTTTATATTTTTTATTATCTATAAAATAATTAGAAGTATAAGAAAGATTTTGAAGCAAAAATTCATACACAATGAAAAAAAATTCAGCTATCAAAATTTCCATTTTTTTTTAATTATATTTATAAAGACATTTTATCATAATTTGCAAATATATTTTTTAAGTTATTAGCTATATTAAAAAGTTTCTTCAATAAATCCTTGTGATTTTAGATATTCGCTTAACTCTCTCTTTTTTTTGACAAGTAGATTTTCCAATCCAGCTTCTGTGAGTTTTAATTCACAAATTTTTAACAAAATTTTCTCATTTTCTGTTTTGTAAAGACTTGTTCATGTAACGTCATCATTTAATATTCTTAAAGTTTTTGATTCAGCTATTGGCTCTTTGTTATAATCATTTAGACCATTTTTGGAAAATATTAATTTTTCAATGCCTAGCCCTAGATCTCTTTTTATTCTATTAAGCTTCGCAATTTTAAATAGTAAGTCCGTAAAAGGAGAAGACCCTTATAATGGCTCCCAGAGAGGAGTCTTGGTTCTTTTTAGCTCTGGGCCAAAAAGAAAACTTTCTAGAGGTATGGCATCCCAGAAAGAGAGCCCTACTTGGGCTCTTGGCAGTTGGTTCTAATGATAGTTGATTTTACCACTCATTATTCTGAACTGAATCTTCTCTCTGATAAAATCTTCAAGGAGCACGTGATTTGGAGTTTAGAAGAGTAATTTCAAGTTAAATCTTAAACTTATTAAGCTTAACTTGAATTTTTAATCATTCCAAATGCTCTATTGTCATTCGATTTCTTAATAAATAAAAGCGACTCTTTATTGATTTAGGCCCTCTATTCTTTAATAAAGATGTGAATAAAATCCATTTGGGCCATGCTCAATATATTGATGAATTAATAAGGAATCTTCATCGGCATACCACCTTCCTTTTCGTGCTTTTGCTTTTGAATTGATTTTACAATCTATTTCTTTATTTAGAGCAGGAAATTGGCAAGCACTCAAGAAAAAACTAGACATAGAATGAATATTTTCTTGGAGAAAAATTATCTTTGCATTGACTATTATTTTGGCAAAACTCTCTTTCTGATAAGATTCTTTTCATATTATTAAATAAAATTATTTCATGGTTAAAATAGCAAATTTTATTAGTTAATATTATTGAGAAATGGCGATAAAATTATATACATGAAAAATAAATAATAAAAAATCCTCTGAAAATCTAGAGTTATTTTTTTTCAGAGATAAATCAATGTATTTTAATTTAAATTTTATATATTTATACACTAAGTCATTTAAATTTGTATAAAAAGCTTTAGAATCATATAAAAATAAATTGATTAAAATCAAATTAAAAATTAAGTCGCAGCATAAATGGCAAGATTCTGATTGCAAAAATAAGCGAGATAAAGCTATCATTAATAATAAATAAAAACTATGGGAAACGCCGAGAAGAAGCATATTGCCTTCCAAGAAAATGCTGAAAGTCCAGTATCAAGTAGTTCTTTTAGAAATTTGAGAAAAAATGAAGAGGCTATTGAAGCTGCAAATGTAAAGAAATCGAAGGAATTTGCTCCAAATGCAGAAGAAGAATCAGAAAATCAGCAAGACTTTTCTGATCCCTCTAAATCAAACTCAAACCTACAAGATACCATAAAAATCGACCCACCAAAGCGTGTTCGAATAATTCCATCCCAGGAGAAGCCTAAATTGTCAGAAACCGAAAAAATGATTTTTAGAAAAAAATCAAGGGAATTTGAGAAATGAGAATTCTCAGAGGCTGTAAAAATGCAAGCTAAACATGTAGATATTATAGATCAGCCAACCCATAGAGATACAAGTACTGACTTCCAAAAACATTTGCGTGAGTTTGAGGCAAATGAATTCAATATTGCAAAAAAACTTGTCAACGAAAAAACTGAAAAAACGCCTCCGAAAACTGTCGCAATTGTAGGAAGACATAGGCATTCTCATTCCTCCACATTTGCAAAGAAAACAAAAGAGTCCGAAAAAGAGGAATACACAAATTCAAGAAGGGCAAGTATGGCTATTCAAGCATTTGATAAAAATATAGATCCACTGGCGATATTAGCTCAAAGCAACTCAAAATTAAACATGAATATAAAAAAAGTGTAAATATTTATTATTAATTTCTTGCATTAAATTAATTTCACATAATCTTTTCTTATTTATTATAATCTTTGATTACCAAAACTCTTTAAAACTTGTTAAAAAAATTTTCCATTTATCAGAAAATTATTTTATTTTCTTTAGAAATCTCTTCATTTTAATTATGATATTATTTGTTTAGAATGGAAATTCCAAAAATCTTGGAGAATCTGAATGATTATCATCAGAACATCTATGAGAAAAACGTAATACTCAGCTTTGGAGAAGATCTCAAAGCTCTAATCACAGAATCGACAAGTGGCCGTCAAGCTTTCTGCCCAGATATAACAGCCAACAACATGATTAAACGACTAAATAATTTACTACCAAAGTCATCAACCAAAGCCCTAAACCTTTTTAATATGCTCGCAAAGTACTCAAATATCTGCAAAGTTTATGCAAATATCCCACCTACCCTTGTAAGATATGAAGGCAAAATGTATTTATTACAAACAAAAAAAGATACAAAGATAATACAATCCAAGCAATGCACAGAGCATGAATTTTTCAGTCTGCCAAGCATCGGAAATGATAATTATTTCCCTTTATTCTGTTATAAAATATCAGGAAAAAATCCTGTCACTTTATTTTCAGAAGAAAGTGCTTTGGAGTTATGGAATTCATCGTTTACTGCTGCAGTAATTCAGAGCTATGTGCAGAGCAATGCGAATCCTATTACAATTACCAGGGTGTTGTGGAGAAAAGGATTTAAAAATAAATATTACACTATTACAAATCGTAAAAAAGTTGTAAAAAAATTACACAAACAACCTAGCAATTCTTCAAATCCAACTCATAGACGAGGAGGACTAAGCAAACAGTCAACAGATCTAATTAGTCATCAAGCCTCAATTTCTCCAACTCCAGAACCAGATCCTGATCCTTTTCCTCTTCCCGTACCTTTGAATCGTAATAATCGGCGAAAACACTTAACAATGTGCCCTTTTGAGTGGCATGAAGAAGCCATACATCATGACTCCTTGAAATCTCTATTTAAGAATAAAGAAACCGACACTTACAGCCCAATCACAACGCGAAGTATCCCTCATTGACAAGTGGAATCAAGCGAGGAATTTTTTGTTTTAACCCGAAACACCGAAAGCTGCTATGCATGCAAAAGCTCTTCAAGAATAAACGAAATCGAGTTCATGGTTGACCAAATCGTCGATTTCCTCAATTCCCAAGCATTTCAACGTAACGAGCTTAAAGGGATCGTGATTGATTTTTTAAAAGACAAAAATAACAGCTGAATTTTATTAGACAGCCGAGAGCACTGCACTGAACAAAATAACGAAAAACTGAAAGAAAAAAAGACGTCATTAAGGTTGGACACACCAAAAACCCCACTAAATTTACCCAAAATAGAAGTGCACCAGCCAAGATGTGAGTCGGAAACCAGATTTTTAACACCTACAGTTGAAGAAAATTCGAGATTAGAAGCTGAACCTGAAACTTGTCCATTTAAAATACGATCAAAACCAAGAAGATTTGAGTCTTCTTCATTGACAGAGAGAGATTTTATGGAAAGGTTGAATAGGATTAATGAAAAAATACATCACCCGATTGCACTTGAAACACCTAGGAATCCATTTATCTCAGGGAAAGAAGAAGGGATCAGCTATTATGTCAAAAATTTTAATAGCCAGAACCCTTCGTATAGAGGAACGCCAGTCCCTAATACTTCTCGCGTTTTTAGTGAATCAAAATCATATTTACACACAGACCAGCTACCAATTGTAGACAATGAGCTTATTTACATTAAAAAACATTTTACAGAAGTGATTGATCATCTTGAACAAATGAAAACAAATGTGAGAGCAGCCAAAGTTAAGCAGCAAAATATCGTAAAAAAATACGGTGGAGCTGAATTTTGGAATAAATTTATTATTTCGCTATATAAAAAGGTGCTGGCATGCGATATTTTAAACAGACATTTCAAAGACTGCAAAATGGAGAGCTTTGAAAAAATCATTGTCGGAATGTTTAAGATTATTCAAGGAAATATTAATTTAGATTTAAGAAGAAGACTTAGGGTAGCTCACTATGCGAAAGGGATTAGTGAATTAGAGTTCAACTGCTATGTTGATATTTTTGAGGACACAATAGTGGATTTCAATATTGTTGAAGAGGATAGACAAGGAATTATGTCACAGATAAGATCAATGAAAAGTCTAATATGTAAGTCAACCCTTTAATTTCAGCTGATAAATTAAGATGTATTCATTTTTATTGATTTTTTATTATATCTTATTATTTGTGCCATATTATCAGCAATGGTTTTTAACTGCTCAATGGGAGGATAAGGAATAATGATTATTTTGTTTCAAAAACGATGGAAGATTTGCTCTAACACTTTAATTCTCTTTCTTAGCCTTCGGGAATAGGGTATCGATATATAAAAGTCTTGAATATATTACATGAAATAATTATTGGTGTTAGAAAGCTAGTTAAAAAGCTAAGAGAGGTATATAAATAAAAATTGAAAAATAAATATAAATAGCATATTAGGATTTATCACCAATTCTGGAAAACATATTTAATTAATAAACTTTTATTTTGCCTAACCTCTCGTCTTCAAATCAAAATTAAAAAAGTCACCCTAAAATATCCTCCCTTATTCATCAAATAATCAAATATCTGACTATAATATTTTCTGCTAAATAAAAAACAAGAATTTAATTGCATCTCTTCCATTTCTTTACTAAATGGATATTCCAAGGATATTAGAACACCTAAACGACTACCATCAAAATCCCAACGACGAAAATGGAATTGACGCTTTCAGTGAAGAAATCAAAACCCTACTGACTGAATCTACCAAAATTTTAGATAGCATTGGCACCGATATCAGCTGGAACACAATGATTAGTAGAATCAATAATCTTCTACCAAAGTCCCCTAACCACCAAGAAATCAAATTTTTTAGTCTGCTTGCGACACATGCAAGCTCAGCTAAACTAAATATTAATATCCCAACAACCCTTATTAGACTAAATTCAGAACCGTCTCCTATGCTGATTCAAACCAATAAAAAAAATATTGTGGAAATAAGAGAATGTGAGGAAAAAGAATTTTTTGAGCTGGAAAGCACAAGCAGCAGCCCTGGTTTCCCATCTTTCTGCTTTAAAAATTTTGCAAAAGAAATTGTTGTTGCTTTTTCAAAAGAAACTGCAGCCAAACTGTGAAGTTCTAGCAGTGAAGAAGCTCTAATGCAATTTTTTATACAAAGCCAAGCAAATCCGTCAGCTATTACAAGGGTGTTATGAAAAAAAGGGACAAAAAATAAATATTTTACTATAATAAACAGAAAAGCAGCCACAAAAAGACTTACACACAACTCTTCAGGGACACTAACAGCTAAACGAAAGAAGCTTACAGCTGGATTCCGATATTCTCTTGCCTCATTGCCTAGCCCTTCTCCTACATATCCATTTAAATCCAAAAAATCTTCCAAAGGAGAAAACCAATTTGGCTCCCCTTATATGTCCAAAAATAAATCCAGGAAGTCTGATATTTTTAAAACCTTTTCCAACGACACAAAATTTGCTACAAATTTTGACAACTTAATTGAGAAAAATATGGTAATTCATGGAAATAAATGCAAAGAATATTTAGTCATCACAAATGATACCTCAAGCTGTCTTGCTAGTGAAAGTTTTGGGAAAATTGAGGAAATTGATGAGATGGTAAATGAGGTGGCTGAGTTTTTGACTTATCATGTATTTAACAGAGAAACAAAAGGACTGGTACTTGACTTTGTGAAGGATATTAATAATAAATGGTTTTTGCTTGACTGCAAAGAATATCTAATTGACCATTCTAAGCATATGGAAAAAAATAATAAAGCGCATAGCCCAAGATACCCATTAAAATTAACTGATATGGACATCCCAGGGATATGCAGAACTGATACAGGCAGCATGAGCGAGATGAACCACCCAAGAACTGCAAGAGCTAAACAAGCTCAAAGAAGGAGCACAATGGAAAGGCTGAGCCCGATTAAGAAAAGAAAAGCAACTGTAAAAATGAACGATATTTATGAAAGGTTTAACAAAGTTAATGAAAAAATAGACCGCTTAAGTTCACAAAAAATTACTCATTCGTCATTGACGAGGTCAGAAAGTATCCAAAATTATCTCAGTAATTATAATAACTTTCAGCCTCACCTCCCAGACTTGACCCCTACTCATGCTTCAGTTACAAAATTTGATAAATGTCCATTTGGAGAACAAAAACATGACGAAAGTCCTGTGGTGTTATCTACAAGAAAATATTTTTCAGAAGCTGTAGACAATTATGAAGAAATGAAAATGAATGTAAATATCGCAAAAACCAAAAAAATAAATTTATTTACAAAATATGGTGGGGAAACTTTTTGGAGCAAATTTATAGTTTCTCTTTATAACAAAGTATTGAGCTGTGAAGAGCTAAATAAATATTTTAAAGACTCAAAAATCGAAAGCTTCCAAATGATCGTAAAAGGAATGTTTAAAATGTTCCATGGGAGCTTTAACTTAGAATTAAGAGGAAGATTAAGAGCTGCTCATCATGCAAAAGGAATTACAGTTAAAGAATACAATTGCTACGCCGAAATGTTTTATTTGACACTTACTGAGTTTAAGGTAGATGAAGAAGATGTCCAAGGGATGATGTCCCAAATTAGTATGATGAAAAGCTTGATTTGTAAAGACGCATAATATAATAAGTCTTCTAATTTTTTATATAAGAAATATTTAAAATAAATTACTAGCAAGTTTATTTCTTTTTCTTGCCTTTCTTCTTCCCTTTTTTCTTCTTTTTCCCTTTAGTCCTCAGCTTTTTGTTATCTTTTATAGCTTTTTCAATTGCTTTAATAGTGTCTCTAGAGATTTTTTCTGGCAGCTTAATTTCATTTATGGCGTAGACAATGTCTCCACCTTCTTCATTTTTCTCAGTCAAAAACCCAAGAATAAATTGTGCGCCAGTCTCGTAAAAACCATTATGCGTAAAATCCAAATTTTTCAGTGATTTATTAGTAAAAATCAAATTTCTTAGTGTTGTCAGGACTAATTCTTCTTCTCCAAACTGGTTATCAGTCAAATCTACTGACACAACTGAGCTGTTTATCATTAAACCTCTAAATAAAATAACGACTCCTTGGTTTCTTAAACAATTCCCTTGAAGATTTAAATCCTTAATATTGCACTGCTGATTAATGATGATTTCCATGATATATCTTGCTCCTTCTCCTGTTATCCCACAAAAAGCGAGGCTTAAATGAAATAGAGTCTGGTTTAACCGAAGCCCTCGAGAAAGCAGCTCTACTCCAGCGTCGCCAAAGTTATTGTAATCTAGCTTTAAGCTCAATATAAAATTCCTTGAGCCGATACCAAAAATCTGGCCTATGAACTCACAGCCTAAAGGACTGATCTTACTATTCACAATTTCTATAGTCCTCATTGAGATGGCGTTTACTAAATACATGGAAAGAGATCTTGCACCTTCATCCTCGATTCCAGCATCCCATAAATGGACTTCTTTTAAGTACTTATAGTCATATTCTCTTAAGGCATCTGCTAGACATTTCATTCCTTCTGGACCTATGTTTTCTCAAAGGGCGAGCTCTTCTAGATTTCCTGGTGTTTTTTCATCTCTTAAAATAATGAATTTTTCTATTAGCTTACGCGGCATGGAAAGACCAGCTGCTTGGAGATTTTTTCTGTACATTCTATAGACTTTTTCTGTGGTTTCGTCTTGAAGCATGTCTTTTTTGGATCGACCTCCAGGTTTCCCTGCAGTTTTTGGAGGCATCAGTTATTTATATTTAAAAAATTTTAATTGAATAATTTGATAAATAAAAGAATTATTAGAGTTTCTCTATTTACAGTCCTGATAATGTTTTATAAGTTTCTTCTGTAAATTTTACTCTTATCTTTTTTAATGATAAATGATTAGTTACTAAAATAAATTTTAAAGGAATCTCCACATAAATGACTCAAGCCCAATCTAGTTTAAATAATTATGCATAAACTTCTAAAAAATCTTATATTTTCTTATTCTTAATTTTAATTTAACCCTAATAAGAAGTATTTTAACTTTGAAAATTATAAATGGCCAATCACAATTTCATAAATTTTATTTTTTCTTTCAAAATTATTATTTGTTCAATTAAATGAGCTCAGCAATATCTTTTGGCATCTCATCAATCTGTGTCGAATAATATTGTTCAATATCCCTCAACAGCCTCACATCTTCATTTCTCACCAAATTAATAGCAACTCCTTTTCTTCCATATCTCCCACTTCTCCCGATTCTATGTATATATAGTTCTCTATTGGTTGGGATATCATAATTAATCACAAGTGAGACCTGCTGCACATCCAGCCCTCTACCCCATATATCAGTCGCAATTAACACCCTGCTAGTCCCACTCCTAAAATCCTCCATAATTGCGTCTCTTTCTTTCTGTGGCATTTCTCCATGCATCATGGCTACTGTAAAGTTAGCTTCTCTCATCTTTGAAGTAAGCCATTCTACTTTTCTTCTTGTATTCACAAAAATAACAGCTTGTGTAATAACTAAAGTATCATATAAGTCGCAAAGCGTGTCAAATTTCCATTCTTCCTTTTCTACAGCTACAAAAAACTGCTTGATTCCTTCCAAGGAAAGTTCGTCTCTTTTTACAAGAATTTTGACAGGATTTTTCATGAAATTTTCAGTCATGATAAGGATTTCTTTAGGGAGGGTCGCAGAGACCACAATGCATTGGGTATTAAAGGGGAGGTATCTATAGATGTCATAGACTTGATCTTTAAAGCCTTTGCTAAGCATTTCATCAGCTTCGTCAAGAATTAGCAGACGAATTGATCGGGTTCGGAGATTTCGACGCTGGATCATATCAAAAACTCGCCCAGGAGTGCCAGAAACTATATGAACCCCATGGTCAAGCCTTCTGATGTCCTCCGCAAGGGATTTACCACCTATGCAAGCATGAACTTGGACACTCATATAGTCGCCGAGAGCCATAGCCACTCTTTGGCTTTGCTCTGCAAGCTCTCTTGTAGGAGAAAGGATCAAACATTGAGGCTCTCTGACTGATAAGTCAAGGCTTTGCAAAGCTGCGACACAGAAAACGCATGTTTTACCAGTTCCTGCCTGGCTTTGCACAATCACATCTCTTCCTTCAATTATTGGCAAAATCGCTCTTTGTTGGACAGCTGATGGTTTTTCAAAGCCATAACTGTAGATCCCTCTTAAAAGGTCTTCTCGAAGGCCTAATAAGTCAAAAGAAGGTACAACCCTGATGTCTTCAGAACTCTCGAATGTCACTGATTCCATTTAAAAAATAATAATTAAGCATAATGTATAAATTTAAATATGATACAAGCAACTGATAAGGCATCAATCAGAAATGCTGTCAATAGGTTTGGGCCAGCCCCAGGCGCCCAAGCTATGCTAAGCCTAGAAATGCAAGCAGCTCAGCTGGCAATAGAAAGAGGGCTCTATATAACTTGGAGATCATCTTCTACAAGGCACGAATGCACCCGAGTAGGTCCAGGCTGCAAATGCTTTTGTGGACACTTTTTCCAAGACCATGATATTAATAAGAAAACAAATCCTTGCCAAGGTTGTGTCTGTAAAAGATTTCAGTTCATCCCACAAAGACCAGAAGAGGTCGGAGAATGGTGGTTGCCTAGACGTAAAGAATTCAATATAAATACTTATAGAGTAAAATGCAAATGCAATCATACCCATGAAGAGCATAACCCAAATACCCAATCTTGTATATTATGCTCTTGCTATAGATTTGAGTCAAATTTCTTGTGCTTGGTATGCGATAAACACTGAGAAGAGCATGAAGTCTTTTATGAGATGGAATGGGAAAGAAGAGCTGAAGGAAGAACGACTGGACAAGAATTTTTGCCATTAGCTCAAGATCGGGATATACAAGAAGCTGTTTTTAATAATCCTAGACCTCCTGGGCAATTTGTTCGCCCTCAGCCAAAAAGAGGTAAAGTAGGAAAAGCATTGAAAAAATAATTTATTATTAAGTATAAAATCTTATACCTTCTACTAAAATAAATGGCGAAGCTACCTGACGAGTTGAAATTTATCAAACCCTTCCTCGTGCGGTCCCTTGAAATGGAAACTGCAATGCCGCTGGTCTCCTATTACACCCACCTCTACGCAGTCCAGCTTGCAATGGAGTACCACAAGCAAAACTCCAAAAATCAAGTGGTCCGACAATATGTCATCACCCTCTTGAACGAGACTGAACAAAAGAAAGCTCAGCTCGGCGAGGTCCAGAACCCTAAAGACCAATTTGAGTCGTTCTGCACAGCCTTATTCGTCAAAGCTGATACTGAAGATCGCAAAGAAGGCTCAACAAAACTTACGGCACAGACATTTTTGGTCACCAGCTATTTCATAGAAGCAATGAGGGTTTTTGAAGAGCTGCCCCCTGACTGGGAAGAGAAGAGGGTGTATTGTAAGTGGAAAGCTAATGATATCAGCAAAGCACTCAAATCTGGACTTGTGCCTCAGAGAGGGGGACCAGGAGAAGCCCAAGCAGAAAATGAGCAAGGAGAAGTGCAAGCGGAGCAAGGGGATAAGAGCTTGGAGAAGGAGTATGATGATTTGACAATGCCTAGCCCTCCAACAGGATTCCCATCACAAGGGTCTGACCTGTATCCACCCCCTCCACCTGCTCAGACAAGATTACCACCTCCAAGCCAACCTTCTGAGTTTTATCCACCTCCACCAGCTCAGACAAGAATGCCTCCTCCAAGCCAGCCTTCTGGGTATGATTTGCCTCCTCCATCTCAGCCATATTCAACTCCTCAACCTCAAAATAATCCTCCTCAACCCTCAAAGCCAGCTACTATCCCATCTGGAGCACCAAAAGGGCAAAGAGAAATCAGAGCTGCTATTGAAAAAGCCAAAAAAGAAGCCCAGTACGCTATTCAAGAGCTAGAATATAAGAACGTAGCACCTGCAATTAAAAACCTTCAAAATGCATTGAATATACTAAATGAACTTCAATAAATTATTATTATTTTAACTAAATTCATTAAATTTAATACAAATTTGTCCCATTTCTCTATTAATTAACATGTCAAAAGAGCCATCCAGTCTCACACATTTCCCAAAACTTACAAAGCCAGGCTATTTCACCATCCCAAGCATAAGTGTTTTATCTAATTTTTCAAGTGAGCAGCTTTCTAAGGTTAACAAATTTACAATTGCAAACCAGCATGGAAAAATTGTGTTTGAAGGCAACACCGATCTAAGAGGCCTGGACCTTGATACAATTGTGTCTATAGAGAAAAACGATATCTCAGTCTACCATGATGATTATTCCAAGCCTGAAGTAGGGAAAGGGTTAAATAAGCCAGCGTCAATAACTTTTTATAATACCATTGCGAAAAGAAGCCTTAAAGTTTATAATCAAGCCCTTCTGAAATTTTTGCCAGCAATAGATGTAAGGAATATTTAGTCCAAAGTGGTTGAATCTAATGAAAGTACCAATTCTTTAACATTCAAGGTGCCCCATTTTACGCGCTACGGCTTTACCGATACAACCTCAGATGAAGAGCAGCCTAATCCTAGAGATACCAAATACTCAGACTATCCCAAAGACAAAGGAGAAGGCTTATTTTCTGAAGAAGAGGAAGCACAAATTTATATCCCAGAATTCAAAGAGCCGCCATCAGGAAAAGCCAAAATAGAAGCTGAAGAGGCAGAAATGATCGTTGAACACCCTGCAGACGAGCCAAAACATATCTGCCTTAATGAGCATTTCCACGTCTGCTTCAGCCCTAACGGCAAATTCTTTTTGCCGACTGAAAAAAATGAGCTTGTCCAGTTTAGTGTCTCCAAACAAGATCATGATGTCTCTGACTCTCTAGAGCTGCACTTACAATATCTAGAACCCCCAAAAATCGCCAAAAAAATTCCAGGAATAAGCGGATTTTCTTTTAAAAATAAGCAAGATCTGTGGAAAAGATTAGCCAAGCTGTATATAATGAAGATAAACAAAGAAGAGTGGCCAGGACACGCCATGCTCTGGAGCTTGGTAAATGTGCTGTATGGAGACTCTACAATAAACACATATGAAGCTTTAAATTCCCAAGAGTATCTTGAAAACTGAACCAGCACTGAGCATAGTCCTGAAAATATTTCACTAAACCGCAAAAGAGGCCTCAGGTATTGGATAAAGGCATGAAACTGCTTATTTGAGAGTTTAGAAACTGAGGATGCTGGCGAAAAAATCCTTAGCCAAATGGCTAGAGGTGAAATCAAAGAAGCAGTAATAACGGCAATCCAAAGCAAAAATCTATTTTTAGCTAATTTGCTAAGCCAAAGCACGTCTGGGGACTTTAAAAGATGTGTAAAAAGACAGCTAGAAGTTTGGCTTGCCAACAAGACGGTTAACCTTTTCCCTGAGTCTATATATAAAATTTATAGACTGCTGTCTGGAGAGCTTGATATAGCACAATTGGTTGACTGAAAACAGTCTCTGCAGCTTGTAATGACCTATGGGCTACCTTTAAACTCAGACATCCAGCAAGCTTTTGAATATTTTGATAAGCATATCAAAGAAGAAAACTCTGAATGCTACCCGTATCTGCCTATAAATAAACAAAAAATCGACCTTTGCTACTATTTATTAGAGCTTTATTCTAGGCCAAAAGATGCAATAGAAAACCTTGCTTATGCGTTAAACCCCCACACAATCCAGCAGAATTTCAATTTAGAAGCTTCATGAATGACTATGGTGGCATTATATGGGGTTTACTATTATTCAAATTTTTCTGACAGCTTTTGGTCGAATAGGCTGAACTCTAACATTGACGAAATTTTTAAAAATCTCCAAAAACTGTCATATGCCTTTGCAGAAGAGCTGGAATTTAATGGAAATTGGCAATGGGCAGCCTATGTGCTGATGTTTGTAAACAATTCTCAAAAATTGATAAAACAGCTTATAACTCGCCATGCATTTGAAATTGACCTTCAAGAAGAGTTTTTAATTGACGATTTACATATCCCCAAAGCGTGGATTGATGAAGCCAAAGGTCTCGCTTGTGAGTCCACCTTCGACTATTTAAACTCCATCACGCACTATCTCAACTGTGAAGACTACTACAGAGCTCATAACATTTTTATGGAAAATGCTGCCCCTCAATGCATAATTTCTTTTGAAGGGGAAGCCCTCTATGAGCATTTGTATGAGTCAATTATCCTCCCGCTTCAAGAAAAATCGCATGAGCTGGCTTCATGGAGCTTTAGCGGAGATTTATACTGCAAATACTTGCATATTGCTCAGAGAATGGAAGATTTTTATAGAAATGAGTTCAAGTACTCAGATTTAGTGGAGCTTATTATCAAGATAAAAGAATTGGTTAACGCAATGAAAGAGCTCCCTATTTCTAGCATAAAACAGCAGGCTGGAATAAGTATTATGGAAAAGAACTTGGGGGATTGGCATTTAGAGCTGAATCAGAAACTGTTGGTTTTAGATGACCATGAAGAAAACTTGCCTGAGAAGATGCATTTGAGGTTTATACAGAGAGGGGATGCGATTCAGCAAGCTGAAAAATTTGCAGGGTTATACTTAAAGCAGATGGCAAGTAAAATTAGATAAAATTATTTCAATTTGAAAAGGTTAAATATCTTTATTAATTTTTAACATTATTGATATTTATAATGTGCATTGGATTATTTAGAGAAATAGCAGTTAGAGACTAAGAAATCAGGCTTAATAATTGTTAACTTTTTTCATATCTTAATTAATTTGATTAGTTAAATATTAAGCGAGTAATTAAATTAAAATGTCTGTGGTTCAAGCAGTAACTTGTATGCTTGAGACTTATTTAGAGCAGACAGATCCCGAATCCAGTGTAAACCTAACTACATACTTTCATTCTAAAAAGCCTCCCAACATATCTATTAAGAATTATCTGCGAAGGCTTGAGGATTACATGAAATGCTCCGAAGAGTGCTATGTCCTTGCACTCATCTATATCGATCGAATAACGTCCAACGAGCGATTTTTCGTCATCGATTCCCTCTGCATCCATCGCCTAATATTAACAGGCGTGATGATAGCCGCAAAATTTTCAGAGGACATTTACTATAAAAACTCTTACTACGCAAAGGTAGGAGGGATTTCAAACTGTGAGCTCAACCTTTTGGAACTCCAATTTTTGCTCTTGCTTGATTTCAATTTGTTTGTTGCAGAAGAGGACTATCAAAAATACCAGAAAACGCTTCTTGAGCATTTCGGTCAAGTATCCGAAAAGGATATAATTGAAGGATTGACCAAGAAGTGTGAGTAAACGAGGGGATTATTTCTGAGTTTTTGGAGATTATTCGCGTTATTAAATAAGTATAAAGAACCTTTGCTATATGGTTGCATAAATAAATTGATTCTTATTGTTGAAGTTACAGAGAATATCCGCACTAAAAAAGAATAAGAAAGACAAGCAAAAGTATAATTATTTGTAAATGAAATTTATGATTGGGATATTGCTATAATTATTATTTATTCTCTAAATCAGCTTTATTTTAAGATATCTTATTTAATTGAAAATTATCATTGGTAGATCTTTTATGCTAAATAAATCTTGGAAAATTATAATTCAAATTTTTTCATATTTACTTTTATTATGGAATATCGCAAAAGCTCCTACTGGGCTGACTCAATTACTTCAATAATGAGAAAAACTGAAATGAACCTTCATCGTATCCAAACCCCTCTCCAGCAGCTCTATGAAGAGCAGTCTCGTCCAGCGACTTCAACTGTATATCAAGGCAATGATCCATCTGATATCAGATCAAGACCCAGAACTGCGTATCAGCCAGAAGATCCACAAATAGACCAAAATTATATGAAAACCCACATAGAAAAAATCGTGACCGATTTTTTAAAATTCCAGCGACAAGACATCAATAGTATAAATGATCGATTAGCCATTCTCGAAACAAACCAAGCCCAGTCTGAAGCAAATAAAGAGAGCATTCAAAAGTCTTTAAATGCTGTAGAAAATAGATGTCTTGCAGAAACAAGGAGACTTGAAGAAACTTTCCATGGGTTTGTGACTCAAGATGATTTAAAAATAGTTGAAGAGTCTGTAAAAAACACCCATTTGTATCAAATAGCCCAGGTTGAGCTTGATTTTAAAGATCTACGGGGCGAACTGCATGGGATTAAAGAAGAAGCTTTTATTATGATAGAAAACCGTCTAAGAGAGCTATCAAAATCAATGATAAACCCTAAAGAAATTCTTGACTTGAAAAATGAAGTTATAAGAGAAACAGCTGAAAAAATAAACGAAATTGAAAATAAAATTAGCCAGGAATGGGAAATACTACAAAATTATAATTCAGAGACAGTAGAAATGTATGAGAAAAAGTTCAGGGATTTTAATGACGTAATTAATGACAGAATTGATGAAGAAAATAAAGACTGGAGTAAGAAAATTGGGGCTGTGAAAAATAGTATTTCAGAAGAATGCGGGAAATTGAAAAGCGAATTACAAAGATTGGAAAACGAATTTTCACTTGGGGATATTGAATATGAAATCGGAGACCTACGAAAGCAATTCACAAACTTGCAAAAAAGTATGGGAAATTATCCTTCTAAGCAAGATTTAGAAGAAATTAGAAAGTCAGCAGCAATTAACCAGCCTGTTGAAATAAATACAGAAAATCTTGTAGAAAGAGAGGAAATCAATGAAATTATTAAAGAAATAAACAAAAGATTTGAAGACACCAATGATTTGCAGCTAGAAATTAGAGAAAAGATAAGTAAGCTAGAGAATAGGATAATTGAGCTTGAAAATGAGTCCTCAGGAAGTGAACAAGGGGATTTTGAGCTATACGCTCAAGACAAAAAGGCTCTTCAAAAGCCAAAAGATGCTAACCCTTTTAAAAGCGCAAAGGCTGGTTTTGATAATGAAAAGGAAAGTCCAAAGTTTGAGAAACTGTCTTCTTTTGGAGCTCAAGGGATACCTGAAGATATAAGACATCTTTCAGATATCAAAAAAGATCCTGAGGATAGTAAAAGAGAAAGTCCAGTGCTCAAAGGAATTAATATTCCAGAGCAGCCTCAAAAGAGCGCTAAAAAGGAGCCTGTAAAAGAAGGAAAAGAAATTAAAGAAATAGAGCCTCAACAGAAAGATAAGTTGCAGCCTGTTCAAAAATCTCCCATGCCAGATATAAAGCCACCTCAAAAATCTTCTGATATAAACCCACAGCCAGTCCAAAAATCTCTTGATGTAAAGCCACAGCCAAAAGCTGTTGAAAATCCAATTTTGCCTCCTGAAGTAAAATCTCAGCCAAAAAATGCAGAACACTCAGCCCCTCAAATTGCAGAGCCAAAGCGCCAACCCCAAGTAGAACCCAAAAAAATGAGCCGAAATGATCTAATGGCTCCCTTTATCGAAGAAATTACAAAAAATATAATTAATACTCAACTAGAAAGGTGTTTTGTAGAAGCCTCATTTGTCAGAAAAAGGAACCAAGATCTTTATTCCTCTTATAAAGTTCCTCAAGGTGAAAAAAATCTTAATATCAGTAATGACAGCTTAAAAAATATCAAGCAGCTTAAATTAAGCCCAAATCATTCATTTGCAAGCAGACATGATAGTAGTATTGAAGAAATCAAATATGCACCAAGACCTCAGCAAAAAACAAATCAGCAGGTCAAAGATAATAAGTCGCCAATGGACATGGTAAAAGGAAGCCAAAAACTACCTGAAACTGTGATTAAAGAAATCCCAAAACAGCCAGAAGTAATTTCTAAGCAAATCCCTAGAAATCAACCAGCTGCCGAAGAGGGGATTTCTAAACAGATTTTAAGAAACCCTGAAGTCGTGGCTAAAGAAATTCCAAAACAGCCTGAGCCTGCTAAGCAAGCCCAAAAGCAGCCTGAGCCTGCTAAGCAAATTCCAAAACAGCTTGAGCCTGCTAAGCAAGCCCAAAAGCAGCCCGAGCCCGCTAAACAAATGCCAAAACAGCCTGAAGTAAAAGAAATTAAAAAGCCATCAATAGTAGAAGAAATTCTGCAAAGGAAAAAAGAAGAGCCTAAAATCCCTAAAGAAATGCCCAAACAAAGCGTGTATAAAGAAGAACCGAAAAAGGCTGTAGCTAAGGATGAATGGAGTAATGTTTTAGACGAAGAAGAAGACCCTTGGGAAGCATCTCCGAAGCCTTCTTCAAAAGCTCCTCCTCAGCAGTTTAAACAGGATCCATGGAATTCGTCTGCAAAAGCCCCTGCAAAGGAAAACAAGGCAATTGTTCAACAGCCTAAACAAGAGCAAGGCGAAGTGTTAGCATTTGATACTGGAAGTAGCATAGAAATAAATGATGACTGGAACCTAGGATTTTCTGCTGTAAACAAAAATCCAACTATATTGGCATCCAAATCTCCTCAAAAGCCAAATCCAGTAAAAGAGCCTCCAAAACCTGTAGCAAAAGCCCAAGTCCCTCCTGTCAAAGGTAGCAAAATGATAATAAGCCCTCCAAATATTTCCGACTCTGAATCTGATAAGATGTCTATTGAATTCGATGACTTGCCCTTACCACTTTAATGAAATATACTAATTTAACTTTATTAAAACGATCGATTCTTATTCTAATTATCATTGAGCATGCTGCTTAGTATGATAAAATCTGAAAATAGTTATTTTTAATTACCATAATTTCTCCATGTTCAAAAAGTTTCGTTATCTTATATGTGATTCCTTTATATAATGTTTCTCCAATTTTAACTTTCTAATAATTTATAGTCTCTCACCTTTAGCTCGTCTACTGCTTGCCTATAACTCAATAATCATCACCTGCAGAGTTCTCCTAATTATGAGTGCTATAACGATAATATATGGCTCATCACGAACTAAACAAAGAAGAGCTTGATTATCGTCTAAACTCAATCTTGAAGCAAGAAGACTTTGGAATCCCAACGTCAGAGCCATTAATAAACCCTCCAAACCTCGCATTCCAAGGCATAAAGGTTGAAACCAGCAGCCCAGGCATAATAGCTCCACAAATCGAGCCTAAGCCCGAACCCTTGTCTCCTGGCTCAGAAAATCGCAAAAAGCGAGGCCGAAAGCCAATCAGACCTAACGATCCCATCAAAAAGAAAACAGAAGAAAAGGACAAATACTGGCTACGTGTATTTCGTGCTTATATGAAATCCAGATACTCCAAAATCAAGCAAAGGCTCAACACAACTGAGCAGCTATTTTGGTTAGAATATCTAGGTCCTAGCGGGAAGCCAGGCAAAGGTAACCAGTTCTTGTCCTATGGCAAAAAATATAAAAATTTTTTGTTTTCTGAGCCAATATTTGTAGCTGCTTTTAGAGACTGGTTTCAGAATAACGGGCATGAAGATTTATCGAAAAAATGCCAGCCTGGCTCTGATTTGTGATATGTGTATTATGATTATGCGAGTAAAGATTTAATGAATTATATCCCACATGGAGCATCCTCAGTTGACAGTGGTGACTCTCCATTGAGCTGCACATCACCTCCAGAGCTGCAGGAGTCCCCATTCACAGATGATATTGATTTCTGTATGGTTGGCACAGACAACGATACGGTCTTTGAGAATTTTATCAATCAAATGTAATAAGCCTTATTTAAGATGGTTTTATAAATTTTTGCAAAATTATGCTGGATCTTAATCCTGGCCAACCTGACCCGCCATTTGAAGATGAAATGTATAAGGTGCTAAGAGTTGTACCTTGAAAAGGGCCCTTTTTTACAATTCAAGAAGCTATTAATGCAGCATCTCCTGGCACTAGAATTATGATTGCTTCAGGATTGTATACGCAGAATATTACGATCACTCAGCCTGGTTTAGTATTAGAGCCAGAAGATCCGGAGGGGCAGGTCCAAATTACTTGTCCCCAAGGTCCTATAATAACGGTTTCACTAAAAGATAACGAATCCTGCACAATCAAAGGAATAAAAATAATCCATACCTCAATAGCAGGCAAAAGACAAGAAAGTTTCAGCAGTGCTACTGATGAAAGCTTTTATGGACTATCAGATACTCAAAAAGGCAGCGAACACTGGATTCGGTCACTAAAGATTTCACGAAACATGAGCTGTGGAATCTGAATTGACGGTGGCATCGCGAACCTTGAGAATTGTAGAGTTTCTTTAGCTTCTGCTAAGTCTCCTCTCACAGGTATCGTGTGTAGCAATGGGCTTCTTAATTTAGACCGATGTTTAATTAAAGGAAATGAAGAAGTCCCCACTGTAGGAATCTACGTAAGTGAGGCCAATCTAGCCTGCAAAAAGTCAAAAATCTTTAACCACAGAGGTGGAGGTCTTATTTTATACGGAACTCCTAGCAGCTCTATCTTTATTTCTGAGTGCCAGGTCGCAAATAACATGAATTGTGGCATTTTCTGCTCAGGCGAAGAATCAAGGCCAACTATCCAGAAAAGTGTAATCTTCAATAACGACGGGTCAGGTATAAGAGTTGGTCTTTTCTGTTGTGCCCAAATAAAAGGCAACGAAATTAAAAACAATGAAAAAGGGATCGAGGTCGACAACGGCGATCCTTTTGTGTTTTTAAATATAATAAAATCGAATCTTGGAGAAGGCTGCATCTTTAAAGGTGATAAAGAGCTCAGATGTGATGGGAAATTGATGAGTAACGATATTTTTGAAAACGATAAAGGGATTGTCTGCTCAGGCCCAACATGCCGCACTATCATAGTCGGCAATGGAAAAATTTCTAACAGTAAAAAAACAGGTATTGAAGTTAGGGATAATGCCCATTGTGTGATCCTCAAGAACGATATTTTTGAGAATGGAACACAAGGGATTTTGCTTGTAAAAGGATCTTCAGCACATATAGAAAGGAATAGCGTCCATAACAACCTGAAGGCGAATATCGCCTTTGGGGGCTGTGAAAATAGTGATACGACCATAATAGAGAACTCAATTTATAGAAGCAAAAGTGAAGGGATTTTTAACTGCCAAGGAGGTGTGTCGTGGATAAAGAGAAACCATATATATGAAAATAGTGATGGGATATTGGTGGTGGATAGCCACCCAGTTATTACGATGAATTCAGTTTATGATAATCGGAGAAGCGGAATTGTGGTGGCAGGGAACAGTCAGCCAGACGTAGAAGATAATGAAGTGCTGAGAAACACTGCAGTGGGGATATGTGTGAGAGATTTATCTGCAGGGCTGATTTTGAGGAACTATGCTTTTGGAAATTTGGTTCAGATGGCAATAATCACGAAGACGAAGATGAATATTAAGCAAATTAAACGAGAAAATTATATAAAGGGAGAGGTTCAGCTTCCTCTCCCAGTTATGTGCTCGTTATTTTAATTATCTTAAGTTTCATTATATGAGAAGAAGGATTATTTCTTGAATAATATGCTATAAGAAACTAGCAAGAGTGTAGGCAGCTAAAAACACTTTTTAAATAGACAAATTTCTTAGCTGAACAGAAATAAATAGACTGAATAGGTTCCTTTGTGTAATCTAAAGGCCAAGATTACTGTTAATAAACATTAAATCACAGTGCATCGATAACAAGACACTGCTCTACTTGAATTAATGCCAGATAGCAGCTCTTTATCAATTATCAGCTTGTGTTTCGAATTTTCATTTGGCCTTGCTTGCGAAATCTTTGATTTTGGTAGCTCAAACTGCGAACTATCTGGCTGTGTATGAGAATGCTCTAAAGTTCCGTGAGCATGGTGATGCGTCGCTTTCTTTTTATGATTCGGGGATTCTTCGTCTGAACTAGAATTGAACGAGCACCGTCTTTTCTTTCTCGCAATCATTTGTTGAGTTAAATCTAGAGTCAATGAATTCGGTCGTATCGGTTTATAACCTATAGGGCTTATATCTGCTTCTGATAAGCTTTCATCTGAAGATGACTTATCAGAGTCTGATTCTCCGGAGGTTTTTCATGTGTGAGATCTCATTTATTTTGATGATTTACTTATAATTACTAATTATGTTTAGAGCTGCATTTGGAAGTCGCCCTGCTAGAATTGAGCTTCCCGATGATGTAGAAGACTATCAGTGCTTCACTGATGCTCTGCTAAAGCCACGAGATCTTGGCTGCGAACCAATTTCAAGCCAACTTTATAATCGAGAATGTGGCCTGCCTGGCTCTTACAGCTATTGGAGTTCAAGCCGATTAGTCCCGTCAACAGTAAAATTAACTTAGTGTATCCCGCCTACTCTTGAATTTGACTCAAGAGTCTATAATGGACAATTTTCCTGTACAGGCGATCTCTATTATTGCACTTCACAAGGTGATATCAAAATCTACGATACTTCAGACCCCTTAGATTGGAGTTTACTAAAAACCATCGACGGGGTCGGAATTCAGTGAACTATCACAGATGCCGATATCAGCCCTTGCCAAAAATACATCATATACAGCACTTTTAACTCCCACATTTTTCTTGCAAATATTTCTCCTGACAGCGAAAACGTCTACCAAATATCCTCCTCTCAAATTAATGAACAAGTAGCCATAAACACCTCACCTCTTAACGACTATGCTGTTTTCAGCTTGAAATTCTCAGGAGAAGGCAACAAAGTAGTCGTTGGGACAAATGGTTTTAGCCTAGAAGTCATTGATTTAATAAAGGGAAAAAATATTTGTAGTGTCCCAAAAGCCCATCAGGATGATGTAAATACAGTCTGTTTTGCAGACAGAGAAGGGTCTAATGTGATTTTTTCAGGGTCTGATGATACAACTGTAAAGATATGGGACGTCAGAGCGATGGGCGGAAAGGATTGTCAAGGAGTTTTGATAGGGCATAGGGAAGGGATTACTCATGTGTCTTCTAAAGGGGATGAACTTTATTTGATTTCGAACTCAAAGGACCAAACTTTGAAGCTATGGGACTTGAGAAAGTGCTCGAATAAGCAGGAATATAAAGCTTTTAGTAGGACTCATCACTATCAGTCAGGGTTTGATTATAGGTGGAATAGGTATCCTATGGAAGGCTATACGAAGAGATTGGCTGCGGATACTTCGTTATTGACTTTCCGAGGGCACCATGTTTTGGCTACGTTGATAAGGTGCTATTTTTCCCCTATTTTTACAACGGGACAGAGGTTTATTTATACAGGAGATTATAATGGACAGGTTTATGTTTATGATGCGCACACAGGAAAGACTGTGAATGTGCTAAGAACTCTGACTCATGAGCAGATGTTGGCTGGAGAGACTTGTTCGAGAGATGTATCTTGGCATCCATTTATGCCTATGATATGCGCAACTTCATTTCTCAATACCATCCACACCTACACCTACGACAGCGATGAATAAGTAATGACAATTATTATTTATTTATTCAATTGATTTTCTATATATTTATATAAAGATAAACAATTTTTGCTAATTTCCATTATTTTGTAATTTAATGAAATTCCAGCTCTGATGGACTAATGCTTCGCTTTTTCGCTACCAGCGTACTTTTATCTAGATCTCTGGGCATTGCTTTTCTCATATCATAGGCGTCTTCTTCTGGCTGTGAATAATAGTCTCGAACTTCTCGATATACAATGTAGCCTAACTTTTGGTAGAAACCTATAGCCACCTCATTGCTTGCCCTAACAAATAAATCAACGAAAAAGCCATCATGGGCAATAGTGGTGTCTTCAAGAAATTTCATCAACGCAGATGCTAAGCCTTGTCGTCGGTTTGTGGGAGCCACTGTTACAGCTGTGACGTGGCCGTGCCAGTCTCGTTTGTTGTCGTCGTGCTTCTCGCCTTCAACCTTGCCGAGGACATAGCCTTGAATATCTCCAGTTGGACCTTCTGCTACTTTGCAATATTCTGGCCATTTAGCAAGGTAGCGGCCATAAAAGCCGACGTTATATGTTTCTGTAAGGATATCAAGGTTGACTTTGTTAAAGCTAAATATATCGCATAGAGAAAATTGCCTTAGAGTTGTCATTTTTATATTATTTAATAAAAAATTAAATATTCGATCTTAAACTTTTTGTTCATCGAAAATCTATTTGCTAATAATTAAAAGTTTCTAAACTTAAAGGTTGTGTATAAATTACATCACTTTTTGTCTCATTTTCGTCAAAATTTACTTGCTCCATAACATTGTTATTAAGCATATTCCTAAAATTTTCCCTTTTCTGCTTCAAAATTTTCGCATTTTTCTTATTTTTGATTTTACCAGCAACTCCATGATAAGCTTTTTCAAATTTTTTCATGACCCCACCAGTTCCATTCGCAATGCCAAAAATCGACCCTATTAAAGCACTAGCAAGTATATTGAATGATATCTTTTGTGATCTTGCTGTAAATAAGCAGTTTTCTCGCTTGTCAAGCCACACATTTAACTTTAATCCAGCTGAAAATGGCAAACTAATAATGCTTACTTCTGAGCCTTCTGTTGGAGCTTCTACAATAGAGACATGGTATCCTGTAAGTTTACTAGGCCATAAGGAAACTTCTGACGTAAAATACGAAGGAATCAAAGAAAAATGAAACTGACTTGGACTGGGTCCTCTAAAAACAGTAAATTCATTAGCAGATAATGACTGATACATGCTACTTATTTCGTCTGGTATTGAAGAAGTTGACGTAACGTTAACTTTAAATGCTGACGCATAGCTGAATTTTTCTTTAAATGTCAGTTCTAGATGTGAGCCATACGAGAGCTCAGAATTTGTAAAAATTACATTAATGATGCAGCTACCTTCGCTGTTTTTGGCACAGTAAATTTCGCAGGAGGAATATGAGATATATTGAAAAGAAAATTCAGTGAGATTGGAGCAGACTTTATTGGAGCCACAAGAGTCTCCATAGCCGTAGACAATAATTGATACTGTGATGTTGGCTGAAAAAGCGGAAACTTGGTCTCATAAGGTGGTCAATGGGATGAAATGCTTCAGTTCTTGAACATTTGTATTTATATAGCTTCCAATTTCATAGCTGGCTAATAAAAATGCAATGAATATAAATATAGCTGTAAAGGTACCTCCAATTTTAGTCCTCCTTAAGATCATTTCAGAATTATTCACATAATTATGCATCTCATCATAAATATCAATTTTTGCAATTTCTTTCCTCAGTTTTTTAATAGAAATAAGCAGAAACAAGAAAACTCCAAAACTTAAGGATAAATTGAGAATTGTGCTTGACGCTGAAGCAGAAATTAGTGACCTACTAGTGTACAAATCAGGCTGAATTGAATCTTTATCGATGTAATTACTTTGGTCAAGAGGCCTTGCGCTTCCTGTCAGACAAATTTTTCCTACTGGGCATCTCTTACAAACACTGCTACCTATTTCATTGCTAAAAGTATTTTCAGGACATGGGTAGCATTGGCTATAAGAATTTGAGCCATAAGAAGGGTTATACGTTCCTTCAGGACACAGTACGCAGCTGCTCATCCCATAAAAATGAGTATAACTCCCAGGCCTACACGCTTGGCATTGCCCATTATTTTCAAAAAAACCTGGACTGCACTCAAAATCTAGCTCCTCAAAATCAACCTTTATAAAACTATTTTTACCTACCAAAATCCTCATAGAGTGTCCATAAATTGATCCTCCTCCATGAATATAAATATTATTCTTATAATAAACATAAGCTGCTCTATATGTATAATCTGGAAGTAGACCAATTTGTGAAAAGCTTTTTTCTTTTAAATCCAAAATAAAAATATCTTTATAGACGTCTATAGCTCATAGATCCCCTCCCATTACTATAATTTTATCTGATAACTTTTGGACGACTGCATTAGCCCTATTTGTTAGAGGAGTCTCAGCATTTGTAGTGTAGGCATTTGTTCATTTATCAGAGGTAAAATTAAAATAATCCACATCTCCTAATGGTGCTTCTCCATTGCCAGTCCCATAAAATGTGAAAAATAAGATATTTTCACTGTCATCAATTTCGATTTTGCAAGAAGAAAAGGCAGTAGGCACTGGACCTTCATCAGATCCATCATATACTAAAGTGTAGGTGTAGGTAGAAATGTCAAAAACTCATAGCTCATTTGAATAGCCAGCTAAGGCTAAGCCACCAAATATGAAAATGTATGGAAAATAAATTTTGACACAGGAGCCTGTCCTAGGAGTCGGGACCACAGATGAAGAAGCTGTGATCGAGTTCCATTGATTTGAAAGGACGTTATACACATATAAATCATTAGAGTAGCCCTCATAGCCTTCTCCACCAAAAACTACCAAGATGTCGCCTTGAGAGTCAGAGCCGTGACCACTTCTGGGTGGCGGATTACTTCCCAATACAAAAAGAGGCTCCCAGAGGCTTTTTTCTGGATAAAATACCCAAAAATCGTTTAGAAGCAAAGTCTGATTTCTCCCTCCAAATAAATAAAGCTTATCATAAATAATATTCAATGAATGCCTTTCTCTGACACTTGGGCTTAAATATTCAGGCGAAATAAACTTATATTCCAGCTCAGCTCCATTTAAGGTGTATTCTATCATATTGTTCAAAATAAGCCCTAATGAAGCGCTATATCCTCCAAACATATAAAAAGATCCAGGTTTACTTGCAAAACTTAAAGAATCTCTAATAATCGGATAAGAGATAGTATCAGTAGTTACAGGGTTAACATATTTTCATTTAAATGTCGGGTCTGAAAGATCTACAGTCATAATATTTTCTAAATCCCCATATATTTCTTCAGATCAGCCATATAATAAATAAAAATTGGTACCTATTATAGCACTTCCTGCATAATAAGTGCTTTTATATGTATGCTCGTTATTGGTAATATTTTCTCACAGATTATTGTTTAAGTCATATCTAAAAAATCTTTGGTTAAAAGGGTTTGGGCTTGCTTTTTCCATTCCTCCACACATATATATAAAGCCATTTAGATGCTCTATTACAGGGAAATCTAGCTTAGGTGTGATTACTTTTTGAAAAGTTTGAAACGTCCAAGTGGAGTTTTCGACGTTAAATCTAACTTGAAATTACATGAATAAATTATTATCGTACCCATATGGCAGACATCCACCATAAAGGGCAAACTTCAATTTTCTGTCAATAGTGTCGTAATAGCTTGTATAAGCAAATTTATACCTGGATGAAGGAATATCGCCTTTCTGTTTTACACTATTTCATTGTAAAGTTTTAAGATCATAAGTTCACATGTCGTTAATTGGCCCGTTTATTGTCAGTCCTCCAAAAATATAGAGCTTATTTTTGAGAGAATCAACAAAGCCTCCAAAAAATATTCTTGGAACTATAATAACAAATACTGGGCGAAATCTGTGAAAGCGGTACAAGGTTGGATCAGGTTTTTGTTTCTAAGGAAAATGACCACACATCATTATAAACAATTGATACATCGAGATTACCTCCAAAAACAATCAAGCTATCTGTTTCATTGTTATAAGCTAATAATGCATATTCTCTTTTAGAAGGTGGAGAGTCCATTGCTGGGATCTTAGTAAAGGAAATTGAATAGGTTTGTAAGCAAGATAGGATATAGACGAAAATTGTAAGTACTTTACCCATTTATTTTTGTTTTTCATAATTATTAAAATTATACATAAATTCCTAAAAAGTCATTTTAAAGAAAATCGCTAAATAAGCATATGACAATGGATTCTAATTAATTTACCTTAATATTTGGAAAGCTAGCTTGCTTAACATTTTAAAGTATTTTTTCCTTTTTCTCATATAAAGAGTATTATTTATATTTTCAATTCCAGCCGTTTCATATTTTTCTTCAGATTTTTAAATTCAATCTGCAATTAACTGAAGTTTCTGGAAATGACTTTTACTGATAATCCAAAGTCAAATTTCAATCTAGTAATACTTTGCTACGAAGATTAGAAAAATTTTATAAAAACTCGTTTTGCCGATCGAAAATCTAGCATTTTACAGTCATTGGTCCATCCAATTAATTACCAATAGATATCTATTTTCACTGTTGAGTTTGATCTATTTTTAGATTTAGCCTTAAAGGAAATACGTTTTCATGTATAGTAAAGAATTTTACTAATTTTCATTTTATTTATTATTGTAAATGCTGATTTTTTATCTAACCAGCTGAAAATTTATAAATTGCTAAAACCTTTATTATTTAATTGAATCAAGTCTTCTTTGAGTTATCTTAATGAAAAATGCTTCAAGCTCTTCTAATGAAATAAAATAAATCATCGAGCTGACAGTATATATATACCTTGAAGTAGATCATCTGAGTATAAATTATTCTGAAATTGATATAGGCTAATATATTAATTATATGTACCTATTTAATTAATATATCTCTTAACAAAAATTATTCACAAGATTGCTCATCTGGCATGAAAATTCTCGAACTAGCTTGTGGAAAAGGCCTAGAAATAGATCGTTAACTATAAAAGGAGGTCTAGAGGTAACTGAGCTTGATATTTCATAAGAAATGGTAGGCAACGCAGAAATTTTACTATCAAATCAAAATCTCAGGCTCAAAATGTTTTGTATATAGAGAGGATGCATAATTACCTCCTAAAAACCCTATCATTCTTACTTTATACAAAATTTCAAGATTAATTTGATGTAATTTCAGTATTTTAGCTTCATTGCTATGCTAGAGCAGCTAGGTGAGAGTTTTCTTTATGTAATAATATTTAAGTTTAGTGGAAGAATTAGTATTAATTATTACAGTGAACTCTAGAGTTTCTGCAGAATTTGAGAGATTCAGAGACTCACAAGCCACAACTATATTAAAAATCCTGGAAATTCTAATTGGATTCCGACTTCTGAAATCTGCATTTGTGGATATACAAACCAAAGAGAAATTCATTTGATTGGGTATATAGTTTATCCTCTGTAATGATCATTATGGTCAAGCTGCATATCGGTCAGAAGAAAATGTTCATCAGCCTTGAATATCTGTCTGATTAGATTCTCAAAACTGCAATAGATATTTTTCATATGTTTTTAGCCTTTTTAAAAATAAGCAATCACAATGCTGTTTTAAATTTAAATAGATATTATATATATTAGTAATGTCAATTAAAATTGAAGTGGCATATATATTCTTCGGATCAGTTTCTAAAGCATTAAGGCATAATGGATTTGAAGTGGTCTTGAATTATTTAGATAGATTTTAGAGCAGATAAGGGTTTTGATTTACGGAGGGTACTCAGAGAGGTATTATATTACATTCCGAAAAGCAGCTAATAAATAGCGCAATAATAGTTTGAGAATTAATAGCATCTTGTTATGAGCATGCATTAGATTAAATTGATAAAATTAGACATATAAAAGTTTATGCGAAATTTAAGAAATTTTGATACTATATCTAATTTAGCATATTCAAAAATTTAAAAATTACAGCTAGATTAAGGGAATGCCTTATTAGTAACCTTAATTGCACATTGCATTATAACAATGGAAATATCTAATAAAATTTTAGACGAAACCCTCACATCTAAAAGTAAAAACTCTTTCTCTTTAATGAATTTTCAGCTCTCATTTTCACCCCAGCCTGAATCTCCTTACTTATCTTTTTTCAAAGAGGACTCAAAAACACTTCAAAAACTAAACCTTGAAGATTGGACCTCTGAATATTTTGATTATGACTTAAAAAATCCTATCCAATACGGAGCCAGCATCTGCAAGCTTCCAAATGGTCAGCTTTTTTGCCTTGCAACTCGCATCAATGATAAATCAGGAATTGCCTTTATAATTGAAAACGCTAAAAGCATAACCTATCTTCCATTTAATCAAAAATTTTCATATACAGAAGGTATTTACTATCAAGATTCAGTATATATTCTTGGAAAATTGGACACAAACTGTCAAAAATTTGATTTGAGCAAGAAAAAGTGAGTAACCTTGGCACAGCTTCCATGCCGTTTACTACAATGCAATGCTTCAATGTTTGGTGGCAAAATTTTATATGCTGGCCATGGCGAAATTGTTGGAATTTATGATTTTATTGCAAATTCCCATACAATAGCCTTTAAATCATCATCTGGAAGAAATTATGCATTTATTTGGGATGATAGGGCGTATATTGTGTCAAATCATGCAGGAAGAGGTGTTTGATTATATGAAAGCGAATATAAAAATCCATATAACTGGGAAATCATTGAAAATCTCTGTTTAGCTGCTGGGTATTATGGAATTATAAGGTCCAAAACTGTATATCAAGGGTCCTGATATTTCGAATTGGAAAACAAGGTTTACAGATTTGACTTGAAATCTAAAGATTTGCGATTGTTAAAATTAATAAATAAACCTTAAAAATACTAGTTTTTACAATAAAAATTTAAATCAAATATGCTTTTTCTGCAATATCAGATAAATCAAACACACTTTTGGATTCGTTTCCATATGCGAAATAAGTCCAAGCTTCTAGTTCTTTGTTTGACCTTAGTTTTCTGGGCAAGTTTCTTTCAAGCTGCACCCCAAATGAATCGCATGGGTATCGTTTAGGCTTGATTTTTTTGCTTATATTGTTTTTATTTAATTTGTTCAAGCAAACTTCGTAAGCCCTTGCTCCATCTCCTATAAGAGATTTATGAGCAAACCTTACGCTAATTTGCTTTCTTTCAGAAGTAATAGGCCTAATTGAGCTTTTTCTTTCAGCTGAAAAAATATCTTCGACGTGATAAATCGTCGTTCTCTGCTGTTTATTTGGACGAAAGATGAAATCTTTCATATTTGGGTCTATTATTGATGAACCATCCCATTGATTTTCCAGGATTCTGCTGGTCTCATCAGAAACAATTTCTGGAATTGGGACTTTTTTTTTGCTTTTAATATAAGTGCTATTGCTTGGTAGGGAAATTTCTTTTGAAATTTCCAAGTTTACTGTATGTATGGGTACTTCAAGTTTTATATAGGCTGAATCGCTAACTGATGATTTTTCTAATTCAGCTGATTCTTCTCTCGGGATTGTGGGAAGCCTTAAATAATGGATTTGCTTGTTTGTCAGCTTATTTTTTGAGACTAGGCTTCGGTGGATCAGCTCGAGCTTTCTGCTTTCTTCTAGTAATCCTAGCACATTCTTTGATTCATCATTATTTTTGATTTTAGGTAAATGAGATACTGGGACTGATTTTCTGTTTTGGAGGATTGAAGAGTTTGTTTGGATTAGAAAATTTGCATTAGGATTAGTATGAGGAATTGAAATTTCCATCAATTATTATAACTAACCATTTTCTATCAAGGATTATTAATTTTAATAAATAAAATATTTTTTAATTTTCTAAAAAATTATTTACCATATCTTTTTTCACACAATTTCAAATAAAAGGTCTTTGACTGATTTAAAAGAGTTATTTTTATATTCAAAATAATTTTTCCATATCCAAATTTCGTTTTTTTACCAAAAAAGGGACAAAAATCAAAATCATACTGTTATTTGATACTCAAAACGGATTATTTAAACATAAAAATGTCAACGAAAGGAGAAGTCAAGATCGCGATCAATTTGGAAAAATTTGTGAATATAGAGCTCTTTAAGCAAGGGATTTACCAAATTCGAATAAAACTCTATTATACGTACCAAAATAAGGTAAGAAATAAATAGCTCAGTTACGCAAAGCCCATATTTTTTTGATTTTTCAGCAAAAAGCTAGGAAGATCTGACCCGAATTATGTTTCTCCATCATATATTCAAGACACTGACCACTCATATTGCTCTTGCTCCTTTCTGATCAGATATCAAAAAGAAAAATTTAATATCAATGAGCTTTGTGTTTTTTTGTGTGAGGTCCCGCTTGATTTATCGTCCCCATTGTTTCTTGAAGCAGAACTTTTGCATGACAATCTTGATTTTCAAGCAGAAAGTGAAAGCCCAAAGCTCAAACTCATAGATAGAAGTGCCAATTTCAAGCCCGTAGCTATAAAAAGATATGTTGTATCAAATATTTGAGGAATAGCAGATCAATATATTCCATTGAATTTTGAACCTGACTATTTCTGCGTTGTGGAGTCTGCAATTCATATTTTTTCTTCTACATCTGCAATATCATTGGATGAAATGATAAAAAGATATTATGACTCAAATATCAATTTTTTAGAATTTTTGAAAGCTTCGTTTCATTATAAAAGCCGTGCATATTTCAATCAATTCATTTCTGATGAAGAAGTAAATGAGGAAAGTAATCCTATTGAAAGAAAATTAAAAGTGAGAAATTTGAGATTTCGACTAAAATTGCACTTAAACCCTGAGTCAAGTTTTATATACCCTGAGCATTTTTTTACAAAAAATATAAATTTTCAGCCAATTTTTATAGTGGAGAATTCGAATGATATTTTAGGAGAAACTATATTTAAGCCACAAGAAATTCCTGATAATCCATATTGAAGAGTCAATGATTTTTATCTTTTAGTGTTAGTGCATGGATTCCAAGGGAGTTCTCATGATATGACTCTAATTAAAGGCTACCTTAGCCACTTATACCCTAATCTGACAATTTTAAATTCAAAATCCAACGAAAATTTATCAAACCACACCATTGGGTTCCAAGGGAAAAATCTTGCTACTGAAATAAGCCAATTTCTAAGAGTCAACAATATTTCTCTTTCCAATCTGAAGGTTTCATTTTTAGCTCATTCACTAGGAGGGCTGATCGTTCGTGCTGCACTTCCTCATTTAGCTTACCTAAAAGAAAGCATGTATTGCCTTATAACTCTATCTACTCCCCACCTTGGTCTTGTAGCTTCATGAAGCCCATTATTTGAGTTTGGCAAATGATTAATCAAAAAATGGCAAAATTCAAGGTCATTTGACCAAATGTCCCTTTCCGACTCTTCCCCATCAAAAAGAAGCTATATCTATGAATTAAGTAAAATCCCAGGCTTAGAATATTTTGAAAAAATTGTTTTATTTAGCTGCTCTGACGATATTTACGTTTCACAAGATTCAGCACGAATAGAAAATGGCCAGAATAGCTGCGAAGATCCTATTTATAGAGAAATGATTAATAATATATATGAAAGAGTAAATAAAGAAAAAGTCATTAAAATTGATGTCCATTTTAAGCAGACTGGCTTAGGAAAAATGCTTGTGTGCTGCAGAAATAGACATATTGATTTTATTGATAATCCTTATTTTGTAAAGATGCTGTGCTACAGCTTTCCGAAACTGTTCTTATAAGCGGAAAATTAAAATATTAAAATTATTATAATTAAAAAGAGCAGGTTTAAATACTAATTATAGAGATCGGGGAAGTTTTTAATGGGAATGCAGTGTTACTACTGTCTACAAGTAAAAATATATGCCAAATTAGTGTTTATATTTATTGCTGTGTTAAAATAATAGAATTATAGATTCTCTTCAAGCCAAATATTTAAATAATTGTTAAATATGGCTGCAGTTTTTGTAAAGATAGCAATAGCCGGAATAGTTTTAGTAGCCATTGCCGCAAAAGAAGAGCCAATAAGAGAAAACCTTAAAAAATTTGCCAAATGGCTCAAAAGAAAAATAAAGGGGAAAAAGGTAAAAGCCCCAACTGAAAGAAGAGAGAACGATGAAACCGAGCATGATGCTGAAGGAATGGAAGCACTCTTATGCCCAATTTCTCATGAATTGATGACAGATCCTGTCATAACACCCTATGGGCACTGCTTCCAAAGAAGACATATAGAGGAATGGCTGAATCTTCATGACTTCTGCCCATTAACTCGTCAAAGATTATCCACAAGGGACCTAAAGCCATGCTATACTTTAAAATATGCTGTCGAACAGTATATTAAGCTTCAAGACAAGCTTAAATTTGAGTAATTAACTTATCCATATATAATTTTGAGCCAAGTTCCAATAAAACTTTTAAATTTAATTTTCCCTTAAGTTTTCATTTTAATTTTATTTTTAAATATCACAAAATATTATTATTTTCCTCTCTTCTAAATCCTAGACTAATTGGTCTTACTCATGAGAAAGGATAGACACCCAAATGTTTTTGAGCCTTGAAACGTTGACTAAAAGGCATGAGCACTAAATAGAAGCATTTAAGCAAACCCAGGAAACTTTGATGAACCCAAGAAGATAAGAACCTCAGGATTGAAAGATTGCGAAAAGGTGCTAGAACTTAAAACTAGGCAGAAAAAGCCAAATGCTGCAGAAAAATTGGGTTTATGGCAAACATACCGCTGGATCTGGGCTTTATAAAACAGAGGACACTGCTTCTTCAAAAATCACTCCTATAGCTCAACTAAATAGACCATAAACATCAACTCTTAATTTGGCTGTTCAAAACCAAAATGAAAATATATCTCTAATTAATAATCTTTAAAAAAATTTAAAGAAAACGGCATGTCAGAAAATCCTGCATTTAAGCCACTTAAGGTCAAGAGAAAAGATAAGCTTGACAATAATTTAGGAATTAATGAATTGAATGCCAGAAGACTTTTTAGAAAACTATCTCCAATGCAAAGCCCAGCAGTCACGCAGCCGCTGTCCCATATGCAGATGTTCCCAGCATATATGATGGATTATAAGAAGTGGAAAAACGAAAACGAAACCAAAAAAAAGCGTTCTCCTATAAGAATCCAAGCAAAAATGAAATTTTCGAGAAATCTAGATACTTTGCAGAATCTGCAACCTGGGGACTGTGCGAAATATATAAAATCATGCTTTAAAGGGCGCCATAGGAGACACCATTCGACGAATTCTATTTTAGATTTTGCAGCAGTTCACAATGCAAGCTATGAGAAGACGAATTGTAGCACTAGAAATCAAGATAATTCTGATGATTCAGAAGAAGAGTCAAAAAAACTGCAGCTTAAAGTCCCTCAATCTCGCTTGGACCTGCTTAATCTAAGGAAAATAAAAATGAAGCTTTCAAAATCCGAGCTGCACATTGACCACTGCAGCTTATCAATAACCCAGAAAAAGAAAAAAAAGCAAGAAAAATGAAGGAAAATTGAAAGGAATATTGAAGAGTATAATAAAAGGAAACATAATATAAGCAGCATGTCAGAATCTATGGACTCCCAAGCAAATATCGCAAAATCAAGCAACGATTTACTTTGCATTTGCAAAGATAATGGGATTTATATTCCCAAGCCGAAATTCGTGAAACAGACTTTTAAGCCAGACACGCTTGAAAAATTCAGCAAATTATTCAGAGAAACCATTGTAGGTTTATGTAAAAGTACGATTATGAATACACATATTAAAAAGAAAAGCTTATAATAAAAAGCATTTTAATTTTTAATTATTTTTATGTTGAGAAAGCTGTGCTATATAACATTGCACCATATTGTTAATAAGTAAGCTTTTGCCGAATTTATCCTTTCGATATCTGGCAAATATTATTATGGTATTACACTAATAAATTAAATAATGAATTAATTGGCTTCCATTTAATTATAGTTGTTCATAAAATATGCAAATAGCAGAATCGATTACAAAAATCCAGAGAAATGTTCCTGAGCTCACAATCCGCAGGAAAACAGTTATTGATAACAAAGAAAAAAGTCATCAAATTGAACCAAGTGACTTTGCAGATATAATTAAAGCCCAAAGTATTAATAGCATCCCAAAATCGTTTACAGATGATCTAAACACCCTTGCCCCTCCTAGCTCTCAAACCCACGGACTAAAACACCAGCGGCAATCCTCAGCTACAGACCTCAAAAGATCTTATACAGAACGAACACTTCTTAACGAAGAGCCAGACTCAGCCACTACTCAGCTCAGTTCAAAACCAAAAAATCTGGCCTCACTAAACAGTAGCCTGCATTATCAATTTCTTGATAAAATTTCGATTGAAGAATGACGCATTGTTCATAACGAAATATATGAAATAACCGAGAGTTACCGAATAGGATTGCTTGAAAAAGTGTCAGCTTTAGGCGTTTCCAAGCTAGCTCCTGAGGATATAAAAGAGATTAGACAATTAGGAAAAAACTCCTGCTTGCTATGTGGGTGCAGTTGCCGTGCTAATAACCCGAATTTATCAAGAAACATATCCCACTTAAAACCAGAGCGAGCAAATTCGTTTCCACAGACTAATATTTCTACTTTTGACCTTTCTGAAACCTCAAGCTTCAAGCGGTGCAAAAAATGCTTCTGTCTGACTAATGTCTCAGACTCCAGCTCTTATTGTGAATACTGCTTGATTTCTCCAGTCAACGAGGCTATGCTAAATGACCAAATCGCAATTATAATGCAGATCAAGTCAAATTTGGAGATGCCGATCCGAAGTCAGAAATCCTCAAGAATTCATGACCCGCCGCCAATTTCTTCAAATATGTTCGAAAATGGGAGACTTAAATCAATAACTCCACCCAAGAGAAGACTACCTAGTATGTCTGGGTGCTCTTCTAAAGAAATCCAGCAGGAAACCAGCCCTTTTGCAATTGATTTTTCAATAGGAGGAAATAAACTGTCTTTGGATTTATCATTAAAATCCCAGTATTTGAGAATTATAATACCTCAATTTATCCAAAAAGAGACAAATAATGAAAGCAAGCGGCCAAATAATCCAGAAGCCTTAATGCAAACTTCTTTTACTCAGCTAGCACCTCCTTTTTCAATAAAAAACCCAATAACTCCATGTTTTAAAGATCCTAATGAAAGTTCTAAAGATGAGGTAATTTCAGCTGATATGAATAGAATTATTAAGTTAATTGGAAAGCTAAAAGCTACTTGTGCACATTTGCAGAATAAGTCCATGAGTTTGCTGAAGCAAATTATAGCTGATGGCTCAGATTATAAAAGCTTATATCTTGACTATTTGGTTTGTATGAGCTCTATTCTGAAAGGGATTTATAAGGTATTTCCTCAGCACACTCAGCCACTTGAGGCGATGATGAAGTGTGCTTCTTTGCTTTTTGAGATAATGATGCAGAAAATTGAGAGTCTCACTCAAGAATCCTTGAGTTTTAAAGTAAAAGCTATCAGCTTGCAAGCTGAGATGCAGAAAAAAGAAGAAGAGCATGAAGTACAATATTCTCAAATGAATAATATACTTCAGAAATATGAAGGAATTATTGAGTATTACAAAAACTGTGAGGCAAAATCCCTAAATGTTTAAGTAAAATTAATCCATAAAAATGTAATAATGTTTATCAAATAGTCAGAGAGAATTTGATTGCTGTCATTGAAGATACAATTTGGATATACAAAAAAGCCAACTGACATAGAAATAGCTCGCATAATGGCATATTGCCAGCTGATAGAAAGATTAAGACTGCCTTTATAATCTTTAAACAGATTTGACCATACAATAAGCTCAAAAATTAGCAGAATTGAATTCAAAGAAGCTATATTGTTTAAATCCTTTTAATCATTTCACACATTATTCATTACTGTCATTCGAAATAATCTAAAAATATTGAAAATATAAACTCCAATGTGGGTTTTCTTTAAATTATAATAATTATGATTACTAATATCCTGCTTCATTCTCTTCTTCCCCTTCTTCTCCTTCATTCTCGGCCTTATCCATCATCGACCTCAATTCACTCACTGGATCCGGCAGTAATTTCAATTGGCCAGATGTTATACTTTGACTACACATTGGGCAAGTCGGTTCAGACTCCAATGACCTGACTAGCTCTGACAATATTGCAGGGAATTTGCAATTCGGACATTGGCTCCATTCCTTCAATATCATATGTTTTCCAGACGCGACACAATAAGGGATCGAGTTTTTGCAGCTCTCACACTCTAGCTCATAATCAAAAATATAAGCATTACAAAACGGACACTGAGAAGTTGTCTCCTCTGGGTCACCTGCTTTTGGCCTTTTTATTGCTACTTTTTCAATAGGTTTCTTGTATTTGTCATCTAAAAATTGTCTATATTCAGGTCTAACCAACACACATGCCCAGTTGTAAGCAGCTTCTTTAAGTCCAGCTTTGGTGCATTCTAAGACTGTAGAAGTAAGAATTTGCACAGTGTGGGCTGGGAATTGAGAAATATTCTTGCCAACTCGGTTCAAAAGTTTGGCAGCGCCTAAATGGTCTTGCAGCTTTGCGAGTCTCTTCACAATGACATAGGAGTGGACGATCATGAGTTTGTTTTGCATTGCTTGAGGAACTCTTTGACCTTCTTCTCTTAAACGTTTTGTGGTGTCGTATAGTATTGTGTGGGCTTTTTTATAGTTTCCTGCTTCCATCTCTTCACTTGCTATGATGATTGCAGTATTTGCAGCTTCTTTTAGTCTTCCCATTACTAGATTTAGCCTAAAAATGTACTTAGGGTCTTTTGGAATCCCATCCCCCGATTCTCCGATGAAGAAGTCATACAATTGCATAGAAATGACATCACTTTTGACTCTTCCAGCCATATCAATAGCCTCATCATAAAACTCTTCTCCAGCTTGCATATAAAGCTGCAAGCATTTCTGCAGATTTCCTGCTTTTTCATAATGTCTGGCAGCTAACCCAGGCTTGTCTTGGCCTTCAAGGACAAGTCCAATTTTCACATGCTCTTCTACGTTTTTATCATCTCTTTCTAGAGCAATTTTTGCGTATTTTTCCATTAAATTGTTGCTTTGAGCTAATACAAAGGCATCTAATCTGCGCTCAGCCAGAATCAAAAATTCCAAGGCTTCTTCCTTTTTGCCTTTATCAATTAAATAATCAGCCATCATAGAAGCTGCAGATGCTGTCGGGCATTTTGTTTTTATTAAAGTTTTAGCTCTGTCTGGGTTATCAAGTGCGCCAAGATTAAGTCTTATCACGCTTTCATAGTCGCCAGCCTTTTCATAAGCTTCTTCTGCTTCTTTGAAGGAATTTTCAGCTTCTTTAGCTTTGGCCATCTGTATAAGGAGTTTTGGGGTCTTAATGACGTTCATAAGCTCATTGGCTTCTTTCCATTTTTTTAGCCTGATAAATAGGCTAGCTGCTTTTTCAGGCTGTCCTCCGCTCTTGTAGAGCTGTGCAGCTTCCATATAATGCTTCATTTGCTCACATACTTGAGCACAGTCTACTTTTAGCTGAGGATCATTCAGTTCTAATGCAATTTTATTGCCTCGGGTAATGTCACCATTTCTTATACTGGTCCTCGCCATCCCTGCATAACTCTGCATAAGATTTTGATTTAGCTCTTGAGAGGACAGTCCTGAACCTTGCATAGTTTGAGCTGCTCTTTCAAATAATCTTAAAGCTTCAGAATAGTTTCCTTGGGTTTCTAATTGCAAAGCCAGTTGTTTACTAATAATTGGCTCTTCTTCTGGAGCTACAGATCTTGCAAGCTGCAAGGCAATAATCCAGTCCTGTAGGTCACATCTCATTTCTAATGCCAATTTTGGCTGTGAGGATTTCATATACAAATCTTGAGCTAAATCGTGCTGATGTAAAATTAATGCGACATTTCCTAACAAAATTTGTTTTTCGCTCTCATGCTTCATATTTTTAATAGCATACACCATCCCTACATTTTTAGAAATCTGGTAAGCACGCTCAGCTACCTCAAGATCAAGATTTTGTAAAGCTAAATTTCCTAAAACCTCAGGGATTTTTACCCCTCCCAATTTTTCTGCTACCAAAAAGCACTGCTGAAACCGCTTTAATGATAAGTTTTGCAAGAAAAATTTATAGTGACCTTCTGGGGTATCACTTCTGCCTCTCCATTGATTCAGGTACGTGTGGCTTGACAAAAAGTTTCCTTTTACATTCCCTTGGGATTCTGATAAGCAAAACAAAATTCCATTAAAAAGCAACACAGGTTTTTGACCTTTTTCTATAATAGTCACAGACTCCCTCAAATTCTTATCCAAATCTTCTACAGATAAAAGCTCCCTTACAGGCTCTATAGTAGCTCCATATAGCGTTACAGGACTATAAAGAAACGCCAGCACTTTTTCAGCCTCGCAAGTGACAAATAAATTTTGGTCAGAGGTGTCCCATATAACTTTAATTACACTGCTAGAAAAATTGGGGATGCTCAATCTTTTTTCATTAGCTGGGGTGTATAAAAATCCAGCCCCCGTCACATCTTTTACAACCACTTTAGTGCCAGTTTGGCTTGGGTATACAGCAGCTATTGGGGATTCCATTCTATATTCACTTACAAAATTCATATCTTCTAGCGAAAAGCATCTAATCCTATTAGAAGCATCGCCTATAAATAAGAAATTTGGGCTCATAGCAATGCAAGCGACTTTTTCATCATTTCCTTCAGGAAACTGCTTTTCTGCTTTAGGGTCGTCATTTTCTATTAAATGTAACGAGCAAATCCCATCAGAAAGTGTAGCGGTTCAGGCATGGTTAATTACCATACTTTTGGCGCTACCTCGATAGTCTCTTTTTCTTACACAGACTCCGCCTTCAATGAGATCTTTTTTGTGGTCTCTTCATCTGTAGTACCAGACACTGGCATTAATTCCTACTCCTATATGGAACGGTCCTAAGCACATAATAGAAGGCTCGGTTTCCAAGGTAACCTTATTGATAGTTCTTACCCCGCCTGAACACTCTATAACTGAAATTTCAGTCAAAGACGTCAAAAGTCCTACCAAAGTCCCAAAAGAGCTTGAAAGAGAAGGCATAATCATCAAAAAATTCAGCAATTTCCCACCTGTGGTAGCTACCGTCAAAATTTGCCCATCATCAGTTCAATACATTTTTGTTATTCTCCCATCCTCAAAAGCCAGCTCAATTTTATCACTCCTGCTTTCCTTAAAATTCGATAAAGACAAAATCCTAATAGAATTATCCCCTGCAATAGCCACTTTCCCAAGATTTTTGCAAACACAAATAGCGTCAAGTGTCGTGTTAAAAAGCTTCACTGAACTTATTTCGTTCCCCATCTCCGCGAGATGTGTAGTTATTGCTACAACCCAGCCTTCACTGAAACCTGCTATAATCCTGTCCTCACTAAACCACTCATAAGTCAAAAGTCGTCCATAATGTTGCTGAAAAGAAATTTCTATAGAGGATAAGTTATCATTTGTAAAATAAGCCAATAAACATTGATCTTTTAACATCATAGTTGCCATTCCTGCATTTCCCCATTTTAAGTTCCAAGGCTGTGCCTTTATTTGTGAGCTCTGCATTTTGGTGTCCCCATTCATAGTTGAAATTGTCAAAGTCTTGTCGTCACTTCCTGTAATTAAAAGATCATCTTTTGACCAGTCTCCTGATATAACCTTCATTGAGTGCTTGCCGACTGTTGGAATTTTTCGCTGAGTGCCTTTGTTGTAGAAGACCAGACCGCCTTTTTCTGAGCCAATTGCGAGGACTGGCTGGACCTTGCTCCATTTGATGAAACTCGGACGGTCATTTGACCCGATTTCTAGCTGAGTGTAGTTGCGGGTGTTTATATTTCAGACGAGGACGTAGGTAAGACCTTCTTGAAGAATTGCAACTGCTTCTCCATCTTTGTCCCAGTCAAGATCTTTCAATGGGCGGTTCTCGGGTAGTGAAAGTTCAGTGTATTTTTTGCCTTGGCGGTCAAGAATGTGCACAATTCCACTGCTGCCACATACTGCAACTAGAGAGTCTGAACGTTGCCAGGCGAATAACAATTCTCCTTGTCCAAGCCAATCTGAGCCTATTGAAAACACTGCTTTGCTTGCCATTTTATTTAAATTTGTGAAAAAGTGAAATTCGATAACTGACTATGAAGAGGATAAGCGCAATATAATGATAAATACATGAATGCTTAGCTATTGTTACGAGGATTCATATTTATATGCTGAAAAGAATCCATCGGAGAAAAGGGAGGGAGTGTATAGGATTGTAAACTGGAAGCTCTTAGCTGCCTTAAGAAATCCATGCTAATTTCTGATTTCCACCCTGATGAAGAATCATATTTTTTAAGGCTTTGAAGCGAATCAGATCGCTGAATTTCTTGGCCTATTTCTTGCGCCCCGCCTAGTGAGTCCCCTCTCTGTAATGTCCCATCATACGCTTCAGAGTTATCCCAATTGCAAATCGGAAAATCTTCAGGAAACTTAAGCATGCTAGATTTCTTGAAATTATACTCAGTCTGATAATTAGCCAAATTAAAAATTGGCATGGATGGCTCTATCTTAATCTCGTCCTGCTTGGTTTCTTCTATTTGATATAATGGTGGGCAAATAATACTTGATTTTTCTTTAGGCTCTTCATATAGTGAGCATAGGATATTTGGTGTTTCGTCCTGAATATTCTCATCTTTTAAAGGTGCTTCAGCTTCTTTCTTAGCAGGAGGAGAATTTAGGCACTCTTTACTATTAGGCAAAAGTTTTGTTTTTTTTTCTTCTAATTTACGGACTGTACTTGTTTCCTTTGGGATTTCAGAACTTGTTGCTAAAAGCGCATAGTAAGCTGGATTTTGTAAAATTTGTTTAACTTTGCCTAAAATCCTCTCATTTTGGGGTCGTTTTTTATTGTACCGTCGAAGGTTTTTTCGGACTGTGCTGTAGAATTGGTTTTTGATTGAGTTGTCTGATCTTCCAGGAAGATATCTTGCAATTTCAGACCATTTGTTACCGTAAATTTGTTGGTATTCGAAGAGGATCTTTTCTTCTTCTTTTGTCCAAGCTTCTTTGTTTATTACGGGGTTGATGTGGTTATGCCATCTTTCTCTACATTGCTTTGCAGTTCTAAGTAATTCTTACCTTCCCTTTACCTTATGACGCTCTTCTAGGTTCTGTGCTATCAAAATCCAATTCTTGTCACCAAATTCTTCTACAAGCTCTCTAATCCATTTGTCTTCCTATATGAAAATCACCTGCTCATTCCAAATTTTTCCTTTTCGCTGCATTTTTTGGATACTAAATGATATTATATTTTTTTGATTTTTAATCACTTATAAGATTAAACTTAATATTATTCCAACATAATGATATAGTAATTACCAGAAATTGAATAAAAAATGAAGAAAATATCTATAGCTTCTGAGTAATATTGTTTAAAATATAAATAATAACTATTCTATTTTTTCAAATTATTCATGTTATAATTATCCCAATTTTATAATTATCGTTTAGAAAATTCTGATTCTATGTTTTACTAAAGACATTTAAATTTTATAAGAAATGATATTATTCACTTACCATTTTTATGAATATGCTGTTTTATCGTTTATTTAACTTTTAATATTTAATACCCTTCAAATAAGAGTACAATTCGGTCCAAAATTATTATAAAATAGTGAATAATATTTAAGAAAATTCTGATAAATAATTTCTATAGAATTACTCAGAAAGATTAATTATCTAATTCAATGCAATATTTCCCGTCAGTTTTTCTTCTTCCTTCTTCTTCCTCTCTTCATGCATAGCTTTAGCAGTATCTCCAATCCTATTCTCCTTCGTTATTATTTGCTTCTTCCTTGGCTTTCCTTCATCCATATCAATCATTTTTCTTCTTATCAAGGAATCAAATCTATCTTCAGTCACATTTCCTTTTACGCTGACTTTCCTTAAATTACTAGGCAGATCAACAACCCCAACTGTTTCAGGAAGTTCATATCGGAACTTCCCCATCCTTATTTTCGGTGCTTTTTCTCCTCTTATTTCTAGCTCCTCTCTCAGTCTTTTTTGTCTTTCAAAATCTTCTTTGCTTTGCTTTCGGATTTTCTCTTCTTTTTTAATTTCTCCAATAATCTGTGGCAGCTGATCTATCTGCTTTTTGAATTTTCTTTCATCAGCCTGGATTTTCTTAAGCTTCTCTTTAAGTTTTCCACGCATTTTTACGTTTTTTTCTGTATTTGTCATAAATTTCTCTTTTACAGGTGGATTCTTAATGAAATTAGCAGGGGTTTCGTCTTCTTCCTCACTTTCAACTGGGCTTGGTAAATCATCAACCACCTTATAGCTATTAAGGATTTCATTGACTTTTTGCTTTTTCGCCTCTGCATCCTCTTCTTCTTCAATGATTTTTTGCAATAAATCGCTGTGCTCTTCTTTTGAAGGCAGATAACTTTGCCCAGGATGTGGGGCCAATACTGCAGGAATGTGTGGTTTTTTGGTTTCTGGAGTAGTGGCTTGTGTGTCGTCGTTCCATATATCGTAAAGATCTTCTTCTTTTTGTGGTTTGGATTTTGAAGGTTTAAGTTTTTCAAGTCGTCTTTTTTCGCCCTTGGTGAGGCTCCGGATTTCTTTATCTTTTGCAAATTTTTCTGGATATTGTGGGGCCAATTTCTTTTGGATGGAATCGTCACCTTTTTTATCAATCATGAAGAGATCTTTTGGGATTTTAGGTTTTGTAGTTTCTCCTTGGAGGTTTTCTATGCTTGTGGCTTCTGCTTTCTTTTTGTTAAGTTTGATCTTTTTAACCATATTAATTATCATGCGCTGTCATGGATTTAGAATTAACCTAATCGATCTTGATTATTGTGAGATAAATTCATTATTTTCCAATAAATTATTTATTGTTTCTGATATTTAGTGTTAAATGACATATTGATAATTTTCTTTACTAAGACTAAGAAAATCTTTCATATCTTTGCTATTTAAAGAGTTTTATAAACAAAAATCACATAAAGAATGACTTAATTGACTACTAATCTTTCTGCAGATAGCCTTCTAATTCTGTTGTAATAAGAAATCGATGCACATAGAAGTGACAATATAGCTATAATAAGGTCATCGATACTTCCAATAGGTCCAACTTCAGCTTCATCTATTATATCTTGAGGCAGCATGACATAAACTACACAAAACGCAATAAGTAAAATAACTTTCCAAAACCTGAAAATCCTTAAAAAATCTCCACTAATAATAAACCTTAATAGCAGTGTTGGAGCTTCTACAATGCTTTGCCAGATTGTCCTAGGATAGCGATCTGAATTGAATTTATTAATGTCGTTCATTAGGCCTTTTGTTTCTTCTGTTTCTTGAAAATCAGGGAAAAGCAAATGAACTGATGTTCTGCAAGCTGGACAGGATAAGGATCTATCGTGTTTCCAGACTTGTATAATGCATTGACCACAATATTCATGCCCGCATGAAGTTTGAACTGGATTATTTACTCTATCTAAGCAGAGTAAGCACTCGTCACTTCTATATACTCTTTCAGGCCTTCGAGGATCAACAACTATTTTTGGTTTTAGAAGGTATGAAGCTACAAAAATGAAAATCACGACAATTGCAGCAACCACGTAATGATGCATATTTTTATTAATATTTAGCGGTAAATTATAAATTCTAATAGCACTACTCATTTAATTCTATAAAAGGCTGAATCTAAGTTCATTATTTTGCATTAGTTCATAAATTAGTGAATTCTAAGCAAAAATGCAATGAATATAACTATTAAGCTTATTGATAGATTAGCAAGGTAGAAAATTCTACCTAATCTTTAAGAATTTTTTTTCAAAGCCATTTTTAAGGTGTTTCTTGTGTTCAAACAAATTTTAGGGTAATATTTATCGTCAAAATCTTTCAATTATGAAATTAAATTTCAAGAATTATGTTAAATCCATTTCCTAGGGGTAGCGAATATGAAATTTGGGATGGACAAGTAAATATGCAAGCGGCATCTGAATAATTGAATCTGAATAGCCCTTTAAATTTTATACTGGAGTCATTTTTGAATGTCTAAATATAAATAGTTTTTAATGATTTCCCAATCCTAATAAGTGGACTGTAAAAATCTTCGCTGAAGTTTTTTATTAAGCAGAGGAATCACATAACTATATTTAGTAAAATTAAGACTAGCATTATTTCTTAGAGAAGAAGTTTGTCTAGCTTATAAAGCCAATTAAAATAATCTCTATGAAAAAGAGAATTAGAATTAATTTTTATAGAAAAATAATTAATAAACGTGGAAGAAGCTACAAGCTAAAAATTACCAAAAAAATTCAACTTGACTTAAGTGACATGATTGATAAGGATTGATTATACCTTCAGGGAAGAATTTTGACTTTTTATATTTAAGCCTATGAGCAAATTAGTTATCTTATCATATGCTGCTGAAGTCAATCTAAATATCCCAAAAAGCTTTAAGCCAAAATTGATAAATTTATTTGCTAAAATATGAATGAATTTTTAATAAATTTTTCAATGAAATGATAAATTTATTTCACATTTGGTATAGAGGCTTTTTATTCAAAGTAATTCTATCAAAAATTAAAAGTTTACTTTGCTCAAAAATATCCTGGCTATTATCATGACTATGACTAAAATCTTTTGATTTATGCCTAATTATGAATCTCTATAAAGCGTTTGTTCAAAAATTTATTTCTTATTTGATCATCTGCATCATAAAAATACTTATAAATATACTAAAATTATCAAGACAAAATATTTAAAAAATCCGTATAAGCAGTTTCGATTCCTGATATCATCATCGGAAATAATAAAAATGGAAAGAGACGAAGGCAACTCCGAAATAGCTAATTCGCAAATAATTTCTATGGAAGGAGCAGCTTACTATGACGCCACTAATAAATTTAATGCAACTGCAGAAGGCATCTTAGTTGAGTTCTTAATATCTCACGAATCAGCAACTTTAAGTGAACTTGAAAATTTCATAGAAAGCAAAATTAGCTCGTTAAGAAATCAAAAAGGCAAAAAATACGTCCAAACTCCAGAGCAGCTGACAAGATCAACCCTAATCAGGAATAGGAGAATTTTTAGTATTGACCAAAATCAAAAATGGTCTCTTATTGTAACACTAATTCAGGCCGAAAATTTAGAAGACTTTGAGAATGAGCAAATTGCGTTGATTTCTAAGTTCGCTAAAAAGAAACTTGAAAAACAAAAGCAAAGAGAAGAGGAAGAAGCCCAATATTCTGTATTCAAAAATTTGTGAAAGCTAGATTTAGTGCTGAGAGAGGAAACTAAAGAAAACGAAAATGTTAAGAAAGCGATTGATGATGCATATGCCAAGATAACTAATAATGGTTAATGGTTAATATTTAATTATAAACATTATAGACAAAAATATTTTTTTAATTAGACATTTTAATATCATAAAAAAACCCGAAAACAAGAAAGTTAATTAAATTAAGACAGTTTAAGGTGAAAAGCTTAGTTAAAGATTAAGAATAGTCCTGCGATAGCACCTAAAATCATAGCGCTGCTGTCATCGCTGCTTGAAGTTGCTGTCTTAATTGTTAATGATACCAATGGAGTAGTTGATGTATAGTCAATGCAAGCTGGCCAGACTGGATAAGTATTGCAAGCAGTCAAATAGCAGTAATAGGTGGTCCCTGCAGTTAAGCCTGATACTGTCAAAGTGGTGTTAGTGCTGGCTGTGCTGTTGTTGACTGCTCCATAAGCAATTTCTGAGTTACCATCTAATCCATCAACAACTTGCCAAGCGTAAACATTCTTTCCTGAAATGACACTTTCTGTGCAAGATATATAAACTGTACCTGCTTGGTTGGAGGTAGCAGTGAATGTAGCTGTTGTTTCTCCAACAGTGCCTGTAACTGGGGTTGAAACCCAAGCTGGTGTAGTTCCTGCAGTGGGTGATCCTGAGGTCAAAGTTGGTGAAGTTCCAACAAGAGTGCTTAAGTCTGAAGTAAGCTGAGTTTGGTCAATATTAGAAATAATACTGGCTGGGGTGTAAGATTTGCTTCTATCATAAAGAATATTGTAAGTGAATGTAGATGTCACTGAATCAGCAAGGAATCTTGAGCCAGTTGTGGTATAAACTAAGCCAGTGAGCCAAGCTGGATTGATGCCCATATTCTTAGCTAGGGTTGATTTTATGTTATCTGAGCTGCTTTGCGCAACACTTGCTGAGAATTGAACAGAGTAGGTAGACACTGAAGGAAGAGAAGAAGTAGTGAAGTTGTTAGTCACAGGGGAAGTGTTATTTGCAACTTCATTGACTGCGTAAGCAGTAAAAGTGTAGTCAGTGGCTGCCATAAGCCAATTCAAATCAATAGTAGCAGATGAGCCGCTGTAAACGACTTGAGAAGAAGTGTATGGAGTAGCGCAGTGCTCTTTGTGCTGTCTTCTGAATAAAGATTGAATGTCAGTGTCACCTTTGGTGTAATCAGGAACAGTTTCAGTAGCTTGGTAGTCAGAGTCTAATTGCTCTTGAAGATAGTAGGTTCCTGAAGATCTAGAAATAAGATCTGCAGTTGTTGCAATAACTTCTGAGAAAGTTGGGATCACTGATCCTTTGCAAGAAAGGCTCCAATAGAGAACAATATTTTGAGTACAAGTTGCTGTGACAACTACTTCGTTAACACTCTTTACACTTGAAGATAAGGTTACTGTTGCTGCAGTCGCAGAGCTTGCAGTAGTTGAAACACTTACAGATTTAGCAGATGGCTGAGCAAAGGCAGCAGCATCCGTTCCAGTTAGAGTAAAGGAAAGGGATGGTGAAGCAGTAGTGTATGAGCTGGAAACGGTAAGTTGGAAGTATAAGACATTGACGTCTGGCTTGAATACAAGAGAAGTTGGGTTAATTGAAATCGCACTGGTGGTGGTTCCAAATGATGGAGTTACAGTTAAATCAGAGGCTGGAGAATTTGAAAGAGTGACTGCAATTGGAATACTCTTAGATCCAGCGTTTAAGCTTGGAATAGTGGCAATGGTGATTGTTGCTGTCGATATTTGGCAAACTTCAACCATGACGCTCAATGGAGTGCTATACATGGCAGATAACCCACTTTGTGGGACTTCAGTTATTGCCCAGTCAATGTAATAAATTCCTTGCGCAGTTCCAGTAAGAGCAGAAACTCTGAAATTCAAGCTTGGGTACATTTGATAAATCATCCAGTTATAATGGGCTGAAGTGTATTTAAGGTTTCCGCTGTCTGGATAATTAACGTTTGATGTTGGAGTCAACTTAACTGATCTAGAAGCAAGTGGCCAGGTGTCATCCAGAGAGATTTTAATATCACTGGTTTGGGTTCCAGGAGCAACTTGTATTTTTCCGTTCTTGGTATCTGGAGAATAGCTACCGACTTGAGTTGAAGTTGTGCTTAAAGCGAAGCCTAAATAGGCTGAGTTGAGAATTCCGTAGCTCTTATATGAAATTGCAGTGCTTGTAGTGCTTGTTATTGCTACACCAAATCTACTTGTCCAATATGAATAATCACCATAAGGTGATGTGTACATATTATCCCATCCTTTATCAGTGCTTGGTCTATCAAGTCCCCATTGAGGGTTGTTTATTGAAGATAAAACAATTTGGACTCTTGAAGTGCTAGCGAAGGTTTGACTAGTTCCACTTGGAAGAGCCATAGTTACTGTTTGTCCACTAACTGAACAGGATGATACTGAAATCCATGTTATTGGTTTAGTGTGGTCAACTCCTGCTGTATTTGATTCATCATAATAAGTAGTGCTACAACTCGCTGATGCTGTGCTTCCAATATACAACTGAAGGTTGAACTGTTCTGGGAATGAAATCACAATTTTAGCGTCATTAGTGTATGTACCTGAAGGGACATAGAAATCAAATGTATATTTAGATGAGGCTGCAAGTTGTGTAGAGTCTGATATAACATCTTTCACTGTAATTGAGCTTGGAGAAACTGCAGTTGTAGTAACGCTGGTGCTTGAGGTAACGAAAGCTTTTACAGTTCCATCTGATTTATAGTGGTAAATGTTGAAGTTACCAGTAGCGCCTACTGTTGGATTTCTTACTCCTTGGACAGTTAAATCAAGAGATGTTCCGGCAGTTTGTGTCTTAGAAACGCCACTGACAAGAACATACCAATGGTCTGCAGCGCATGAAACGCTTCCAAGAGCTGTTGAGCTACAGGTTAAGTACCAGGTGTTTGGTAAACAGTCAGGGTAAGTGTTCATAGCATCGCCAATATAAGCGTCAAATCCTCTTGGGAATTGAACAACAAAGTAATCTCCAGCAGCAACAGCTGCAGCGCTAGAGAGCGTGAATACATATGCAGCAGCTTCTCCAGCATTTGTAATATCGCTGATTTTGACAGAAGTTAGGGTAATTGCTGTGCTGACTGCAGTGCCAACTGTAAATGGAGTTCCTGAAGCATCAGTTGTAATAGTAGTACCATGCCATGATGTGGTAATTTGCCAGCCAGAAGTAGTTGCTCCAGCTGTTCCAGGCAGAGTAAGCGCAGAGTCAAGGTAAAGTTGGACAGTTGTGGATGCCGGTAGATTATTAGTAATAGTCAATTCAACTTTTCCACCAGTTATTGTGCAGGCTGTATAGTCAATGCTTGCCCAGCAATAATCTTTAATGTCTCCAGATGAGCGTGTCCATGTAGTAAAACCTGCAGAAATATCAATAAGACTTCCTGCTGGGAGAGCTTTAGAGAGGGCAAATGTAAGATAAATGTCTGCTCCAACTGCTCCAGCGAAGTTTGGATATGCAGTTGCTGCGATGCTAGATGAGCTTCCAGCTGTTGCTACTGCAGTTATAGTAATTCCCTGAGAAAGTCCTGAAGTTACAACATCAATGTAATTTAAGCTTGCATCTTGAGTGGTCACAGCACTAACACAATTATAAGTGCCAGCAGCAGATGGTGTTAAAACATGAGGGATTGTAACAGTGATTTGTCCAGCTGTAAAAGCTGCAAAGCTGCTAATTGTTAAAGTGGTTGAAGAGATGGAACATGATACTTTATTATTTGAGTCTAAATCGGATAACCCTGAAACAGTGCAAGTAGTAGAATAATAGGTCCAGGATGATACTAAGGTGAGTATTATTTTACCGTCTTTAGGAATGTTATGAATAGTTGTCACTCCAATTGTCAATGTTGTATCAACAGAATCTGGGCCTGCGGCTGTTAACTGTGATGAGCTGCATGTGACAGTTGTAATTGCTCCTAAAGTAACTGATCCAGTAGCCATTGTTTGCGAGGAAATATCACATGTTGATCCAAACGTTGAAACACCAAAAACATTGAAAGCTACACTATTGGATGAAGAAGATGACCCTGCGTACCCAGGCGCAACTAATCCTGAAACAGATATGCTTCCACTAGAAGATGCAATTGTATAGGATCCAGAGCCTTTGCCCATTACAAATCCTCCACTCATATAATCATTAGCATTGCCAACTGCATAAACTGTGGTTGCGGCAGAACCTCCAGCTGAGATTCCTGCTGAGGATACAGAAAACCCTTTAGGAAGCCCAACTCCAATATAAGTTGATGCTACTGCAGTTGAAACAGTTATTGCTGTAACAGAGAAAGTAGCAGACTGTGAAATAGGCCATGTTCCTGATGGCGTACCAGCACTTGGTGCGTTGACTTCAGCAGAACTTAAGCTGGAAGTAGTAGCAATGCTCTTGTACAAGTAATTTTTAAGGCTTGAATCTGCTGAAGTAGTGAAGTAAACACTTGATGTAGTTGAAAGAGATGCACTGCTTAACTTTCCCATAGCGAAGAATGTAGTTATTGTACTTGCTGATGTGGCGACAGATCCTAAACCTGTAACTTTAATAACAGTATCACCTACAACTTGATCTAAAACAGCAGATGCGGTAGCTACAGATGAAGAAAGAGGCAGAGTGCTTCCTTTGGTCAATCCAGTTGCAAGATCTGCGCCACTAGTTACTGTAATTTCAAGAACAAAGGTATTTGTTGTAGAAGTGAAATCGATAGTCATTAACTTTGCAACGAACTGGTTTACGAGAGGAATGCCTGCCGCATTCGTAGATTTGCAAAATGGAACTGTTGTTATTCCACTTCCAGCATAATCCTTAATAAGTACTGAGTAGATTGAGCTTCCTATTTCTTTTTTAGTAACCCCTGATGCTGTTGTTGAGGATGTTGCATAACATTCATAAAAAGTACCCAAGTTAGAAGCAACGTATGGCAGAGCAGCATAGGTATTTCCCATGGCCATAACATAGTATCCTAGAGAAGGAGCAGTTGATGCAAATGTAACTGTAATTGTGCTTCCAGATACAGCAAAAGCGCCTTTGGCTAGTGGTGTAGTGAAAGTGACTGTATCGCTACTTCCAAGTGCGCTATCCAACTCATATTTAGTGGCACTGCTTCCAATGTAAGGTTGAGTAAGTGAAACTGCTGATGTAGTTAATGGAAGATTGATAGTTATGGAAGTAGCTGTAGACCATGTAACACCTGAATTAGGCTTAAAGGCCCAAAACAGATCTATACTTGTATCAGCGCCCATTATTACACTTGCAGTATATGTTCCAGTGCTTCCAAGCTTTGGATAGGAGGCTCCACTTGCAGCAGTGTATCCATGGAACTTAAAGTATTGATACAAAAGATTTGAAGTATTAAGAGTCCAGCCAGCTGTGCTTGATACGTAGTCAATATTTAATGGAGTTGAGTTTTGAGTTGTTATTGATGAGATTTTAGCACCTGTTGACAAAGTAGCTGCGAGAGCTATGCTAACTGTTCCTGCTGATTGCTTATTTGTGAAAGCAATCGTAACTGTAGTAGTACCGCTAACTGTGCATGTAGCTCCACTAATTGGTGTTGTCAGGTAGCATTTAGAACCAGAGTCGCTTGCTGAGCCAGAGAGATCAGACCACCAATTTACAGAAATATCAGCACTTGTGACAACAATTATAGCAGAGCCGCCAGCTGGGATATCGTGCTGAGTTGTGAAGGTTATTTTCGTAAAAATAGTCATAGAATTTACAACATCAGTTGCCGAAAGTGCACTATTAATAGGAACCCATGTAGCAGTGATTGTGCCTTCAACAGGTGTAGTTGGACCACTTGATGCAGTGTATTGAGCAAGTAAATTGTTAGTTCCCCATCTCCAAATATTGACTTTCCAATTGTTTGCAGAGGATTGCTGCTTATATGTAGGATAGTTTATGCTAGCAACGCTGAGTTTTACAGATAAAGTGCTTGAGGATAAGTAAACATCTTGAGCAAGGCCATAGATATAAACACTGTTTGAGGTTGATGAGACAGTTTGAGGGCCAGCTGTAGAGGTGCTTTGAGCTGCTACGGCACAAGGCAAGTTGTTGTCTCCTTTAGGTCCATAAAGAATATTGGTTACTCCACTCAGAGTGACAGATGCACAAGTAACTGATCCAGCTGGAGTGTATCCAGTTGCAGGGACAATTTCAATGATGTCATATTTCCAAAGACTTTGGCTTAAGCTGAAAGCGAAAGAAAGAGTGTCACTTGTTCCAACTACTGGACTCGTAGCAGCATTGGTTACCGTAAGTGTTGCTGAAGGAGAAACAGAACTTGTAGTAGCGATACAACCGAAAATGTAGTTTGCATCGTAAATTTGTCCTGTTTGTGATGATCTAGTAATAAGAGCAAAAGGTCCATAAACACCTGCATTTGAAGGTAAAGTTAAAGCAGTTGGGTAAGTCAAAGTAATGTCTTGATTTTGAGCAAAGCTTGAAGAGATGTATAAAGGACCTCCAGATAAACCACTAGGGAGATCGACCTCAAGAACACCATTAGTAATAGCAGTGCTAGTCCTGAAAGTGAATGTAAACTTAACGCTTGATCCTGCATTTGTTTGAGATACTTGAATAGGGTTGCTGACCCAAGTCTCCTTTGGCCACATAATTCTGCCAGGATCCAGTGTCGAATCTTTAACCCCAATTGAAACGCAAGTAGCGAGTCCAATAAGAGCTATAAAACTTATGAGACTTTTCATTGTACTTGCTAAATCAGAAAGATTTTTTAAATTTTCAAGGGAACCTTTTTTGAAAATTTTTTTTTTCGATTTTTGTTTTTGCGCCTAAAAGGAGAATGTTTATTTTTACTATGTATAGGGACCTAAGCTGAGGAGAGCTATAATTATAAAGATGACGCATCCGAAAATTAGCTCCGCCGCCCTTCTGACCGAAGTTTAAGACTAAAAATCGATATATGATGATTATTTGCAAGTCATCATAAATAAAGAAATTATTAACAACTGCAAAATTAGAAGTTTTGAATCGAGATGTACTTTAAGATGAGGAATTAAAGTGAGGATTGAAGATGCCTTGGCTCTTAAAAGCCAAAATCTAGCGAGGAAATAATAAAAAATGTTCTTAAGGCAAAAAGGAATTATGAAGCTATCTTTATGGGGAATTAAATTTTTGACAAAAAATCTGAGTGCAAGAGGATTGAATTTAAGAACTAAGAGAAGAGCATTAAGATAAACATTAATGATGAAGCATAAAATTGAGAAGTTTTATAAATTATCTCGACTCAAGGCTCAAGAAATCAAGGTGTTGAAAAAATTCTAAATGACTTTTGACAAAAATATTTAAAATGGAGTCAAAACTTTAACTTAGGAAATTAATTGAAAGCAAAAATATAATTAGCTAAAATATTTTGTATTATCTTTTTTGTTTTATTTTCAACCCATCTCTTAATTATAAATTTTATGCTTTTATAAATTTTTTGAATTGTTAAAAATTTTCTTATAGTTCATTATAACGAGTAGATATGGAAATTCTAGGCAAATACTTTTTTGAAGATATGTATTATTTGTCGAGAAAAATTAAAATTTATCATTTGATAAATAAAAATAGATAATTTTAGTAGGCAAAATATAGATAAAATCTTAGAAAAATCATGAATGACAAATTAATCACTTAATTTAATAATAAAATTGAAGGTTTTATAATAACATTTGTAGTGTCATAGTTCCTTTATCTTTATCTTTTTAAAAATTGAACTTTTTTGGTGTTTTTTCCTTCACCTTTTATGTATAGAAAATTTCATTTACTTTTTTCCTTTTTCCTTCAGAGTCACTTTCACTTCATTTGTTTAAGACTTTGAACTCTGTGCTTATGATATCATATTCATATTAATTAAGAAATTTTATTTCTTATTTTTAGGTATTTATATCGATTAAATCATTATCAAAAATAATTATTTTAAATTTTGAATTGAACTTTTTTCCTACGACCCAGAAAAATCCCTTTAATTGTCCATAATCTAATTCTATTCATCATTTAGCAATTAATATTTACAAACAGATAATAGATGAATGAATCTATTATGTGGTGGCTTCAATTAACTTTTATTGCTTTAATATTATGTATTACCGAAAGAGTAATTTTTTCACATGTACTTTTTTCTACCTATTTTGCTGGTTTTTCGCACCATTACCTTTTTTTTGACAAAAATTTTGATTTGGACTTTTTTTGAGGAAGCATTTAAAATTTGTAATAGGCTTGCATTTCATTTGAAATAATAATCTAAAGGTATTTTTTAAAATAAAATGATTTCATTAACAGACCATGAGCTAGTCAAAAAATCACCAATAATCTTTGAACCGCAAGAAGCTGCTCCTTACCCTTTAATTCAGAAATTCAATAATACTATTGAAGGCTCTTTGATAGAATACTTATCGCACCATGGACCCTCATCTTTATCCTCTTTAGAAGAATACATCACATCTAAGAAAAATCTTTTGAGAAATCAAAAAGGTCGAAAATACAGCCAAAGTGTTGAATCACTCACGATTTCAACACTGAGATCCTATAATCAATTATTTTTCATAGACGACGCTTACAGATGAAATTTTATCGTAATGAATAAACAGAATGAAAATTTCGTGAATTTCCAGAAAAAGCAAATCGAAATTATTGAAAAACAAATGAAAAGAAAATATAGCCGAACAAAGAAATGCAAAGAAAAGAGGAAAAAAATCGCAGAGGCAATTGAAAATAGTCCTTTTGAATATTTATCGAAGCTGGATGAATTATTAGATTTAGGAGACAGTAAAAGTCTCAAGATTAAAGAATTCATAGAAGAGAAATATAAAGACTATCTCAATAATTTGGATAAATAGTTTTTATAAAATTGATTTTAGAGATTTCTTAAAGAATAGAAATATAACGTTTTTCAGAAACCTAAATGATTATTCTGCAATTTTTAAAAAAATATCGATAAATAGTTTGTATAAAGTGGCTTTTTTTCTAAGCTTAAAGCTACACTATTCAGCTTGGAAGTTTAGCTGAAAACTTATAAGTTATAAATACTTTAGATTAGAAGCACTTTTTATCTAATTACACTAAATGAGATATAATTTAGTAAAAATTATCGAAGCTTCCATTTTATAAGGCGAATAATAAATATATTAATATGAATTCTGATTCCTCAGATTCAGCCTACTCCCAGGACTTTGTCCTACAAGAAGGTTCCTACTATGACCCAATTGAAAAGTTCAATTTTACTGCAGAAGGTTGCTTAATTGAATTTTTAAAGGGTCAAGAATCTTCAACATTATCTGATATGGAACAACACGTGTCTTCTAGTATAGAATTATTAAGAGACCCAAAGGGTAGGAAATACGTGCAAAGTCCAGAACAGCTCACTAGATCAACCTTAATCAGAAATAAACAAATTTTTCATATGGATCAAAATAAGAATTGGGCATTGATTGTAATAAATAAATAGGAACAAAATTTGGAAGATTTTGTAAATAAGCAAATTCGTATTATTTTAAAATATGCTAAGAAAAAGTTGGAGAAAAATAAGGACTTAAGTGAGATTGAGAAAGATGGTAAGTATTCAGAAATATTCAGATGTCTACTTGAGATCGATGAAATCTTAACATCTGAAAATGAAGAAACCCAAAATCTCAAAGACTCATTGTTGAAGCATATCGACTCTATTATAGAGCATAAGTAATTGATTTGCTCTCAATTAATTCTTCTAATTTTCTGTTTATATGAGAATAAGCAGCTCAATCTTTTTAGAAATTCTTGGGTATAAAGCCTTAAGAATCAATTATAGCTAAATATTAAATCTTTAGTTTTTTAATTGTAAAGTGCTTAGGCTTCGCCCTTAAGGCTTAAAGATTTGTTTTTATTTAGCAAGGAGGCCAAATTACTGTCTCAACTTGCAATTGAAAAATCCAGCTCTTTATTAGATTGTAAAACTTCAAGTGGCCGAACTACTAGAACTTTTTGATCAGCTTATTGGATGAAGACAAAAGCTTTTCAAGCTTTAACAGATTGAAAGCCTGTTTTAAAAATGAAAAATTGTTCAATTTTGTCTATTAAATATTACCATATATTGAATTTTGTCTTCTTTTGGACATAATTTGCCCCTAAAACTCAAACTAATCAGTTATTTCAATTTATCGATAATGAATAATTAAAAATTATCCTTTATTTAATGCAAAAAAATTATCAATAATTCTTATAAATTAGATTCTCTCTTAAACAGTCAAAAAAATGGTTTAGAAAATCAGGCTTAATAAGCTATCATTATACCCTTGAATTGTCTAGCCTTTTATCAGAAATTATAATTTAAAAATTTCAATTTTAATATCCTTCCAATCACATTATCTTTCACCTCGAAAGAATAAATAATTTCTCAATAAGATAAGTTAATAACTTAATATAAATTATACCTCTAATAATTGTTTTTTGCACAAGAGTAAAGAAATTTGATGGATTAATAATAAAAAAAATGACATTTTGCAAATATTAATTTAAGAGTTACAATTCTCTCACTATAAGAAATATGGTTTATGATAAAACGAAATTAAGCCTCTCTCTTTAAATTGCAAGTCGAAATCTAATAATTTGTATTTATAATTTTATAAATTTAAGCGACTTTCTCAGTTTTAATATAAAAATCTATTGAGTTAAATTAAATAAAGTGGCATTCGAATAAAATTTATCACAAATCCTGCTGATTTATAGTAGTAATTCATAATTATAAAAATCAAGAGAACATCTTATTTCTAATGACTATTTGTAGTTCAAAATAGCGAATATTTGCTTCAGATAAATAATTTCAATGAAATTGAGATTCAGTCTTTAGAAATACTCTAAAATTAACTATTAAAGCTAAGTATTAAATTTCACACAAAATATTATAACGTGGCTTAAAACACAAATAATAAAATTATATTGTGGTAAGAATTAAATTTTGTAATAATTTAAAATAAATTATTTAACTTTTAGGTTATAATTACATATTTGACTTTATAAATGGAAGAAAATAGCCATAAAATCAATGCCAGAAGCAATGGAAATCTTGATCAGAAATATAGATATACTTCTGTTGGTTGTCTAGTAGACTATCTAAAAGCCCATGGCCATACTCCAATAGAAATCTTAATAGATTATGTTAGCACCATAAGGCATTTGATGACCACTACTAAGGGAAAGCCATCCACAAAAAATGCCTTTGAAATCGTTGACTATGCCTTGACTTGGTATCCAAAAATATTTAAATTAGATGATCAATCCAACTACTACTTAAACGTAACAACAATTTAGGAAGAAGAAGCCTTAAAGCATGAAAGCCATTTCAAAAATGAAAAGCAGAGAAAATCGAACTATTATAGGAAACGAACAGGTGTTATTAAAGAGAAGATAGACAGAAAAATCTTAAATAAAAGAAGGATGAAACGCATTAAAAATCAAATAGAAAGCGATTTAAACGGACCCCCAGATGGGTACTCGATTATGACTAAAGCTTATTTTATTCTTTCTTCTGATAATAAGGAAAAGGCAGATGAGCTCAAAAAATTGATTCGAGAGGCGTATATCTCATTAATAAGATCTTAGGCTAATTTATTTATTAATAAAATAGTTACCTATGAAAATGGCTGATATCAAGAAAAAATTAGAAGCGTATTACTTTTGCTAGTGATTTAGCAATTTAAAAGCCTTTATAAGGTTTATTTACTATATGAGATAATTTCTAACTTTACATAAGATTATCCTTACTACTTAGTCCTTGATCAAGGGAGATGAGTGAAATTTAAGTCAAGCTCAGCCTATATGAAGGTAATCTATGCCTGTAGCCTTTAAAATAAAAGCACATTAGGATGTAGAAATAAAACCCTTGATCTAATTCAAATAATATATAATTAGGGCTAAATAATTTTCTTCTTGACCTATTACATACAAGTTATAATTTAAACTAGCTCATATAGCTACTTTTCAACTTTTAAAATCCAGTTTTTAAATTATAAATCACATTGACTCTTTTTATATACAGTCTCTAAATCAAGATGCTTTATTTATATATAAAATTTTGTTTCACATTAAATGAAACAGGTTTTAAATAAAAATTTAGCTAAAATTATTATCTTTAATTCTAAATAGTTAAATTTATACTTTTAAAAACCACCATAAACAAAAACATTAGAATCTAATAGAAGTATTCACATTGCATTTCTATTCAATTTCAGGCCAAATCTTTATAGAATTCCTTAAAATAGGATTTTCCATAAAAACTTGCATGAGGTAGATTATATTTCTCAAGCTAAATTTAGTTGTTTTCACTATGCTCTTGTAGTTATCTTTGTATATATTTGCCATAGTGTCAAAAAAGTGTAGAACAAATAGGGCGATAGCGACTAAATTCTCAAGGACTATAACATTGCTGCATAAATAGCCTTAAGATAATAAAATCAATGATCTTTTTCTTCATCTTAGCATTTTTATCAGAAGCCTCATTTAAGATACCTTTACATTACAAGTCAAAGCCTTTATACAAATTTCATAATTCACTTAGATCTCTTTCTTCATCAAATTTTATCACAAATGACCAAAATGTGAGATATAATTAGACCCAATATTTTATTGAGACTGAAATTGGAACTCCTCCGCAAGACTTTGTTTTTCTATTATCCCTAACAACCTCCTGGATTGCTGTTGATGCAATCGACTGTGAACAGTGCCGGGATTGAACTAAAAAATTTAGTCCAAGTCAGTCGCTAACATATAAATCGACAAGCAAATATTTAACATTGGAGACTGTTGGACAAATGAAAGGTTATGCTGCAAGTGATTCAGTCAGCATAGGAAAACTTACTGCTAAATCTCAAGGAATCATTTTAGTTAATGAGGAGACTGGAACAGGTGATCTTAGGCCAGATGGAGTATTAGGATTAGGATTTAGTTCCTCAAATGATGGGGGCGATTCGCTTATAAGTACTTTATACAATCAAAATGATATATCAAGCATGATTTTTTCACTTTATTTAAACGATTCAAACAGCAATTCAGATTTGCCTAATAAAGGAGAATCAATGCTAATTATTGATGGCTATGATATATCTAAATATGCAGCAGAAAGCGATTTTACTTTTATAAATGCAGCAAATTCTAATGGGTATTGACAAATGGATTATGATTATACTATTTTTGATAATTTAAATTTTACGGGTGGGTCTAAAGCGATAATCAGCCCTGGAACCAGCTGGATTTTAGGTCCAAAAGTTGTAATCACTAGTATTTTGAAGCAGTTGTATGATAAATATTCATGTAATGAAGATGATAAAGGGCAGATTATTTGTAACTGCAATGAAAAATACCCTGATTTAATATTAATAATTGATGGATTCAAATTCAAAATTTTATCTGCTGGGTATATGCAAAAAATCAATGAGTATTGCTATCCAGCGTTTGATTATTCGTCAATAGCAAACACATGAGTTTTAGGAGATGTGTTTCTTAGAAGGTTTTATACACTTTTTGATATGGCTAAGATGCGGATCGGCTTTACTACTGTTGGATTGCAGTCTCAAATTAGCAAAAATTCAGGAGGAGGCTCAGGATCAGGAGGCTCTGGATCAGGAGGCTCGGGATCAGGAGGCTCAGGATCAGGAGGTTCTGGATCAGGAGGTTCAGGATCAGGAGGCAACGAGACTAATTCTACAGAATCAAAAAGCAGCAATTCAGTTCCAGACTGGCAGCTTGCAATATTTATAGCAGTGCCTATATCACTTTTTGCAGCTTGGGTAATTTCATTAGTTATACTTTATCGATTAATGACACACCGTGAACCCTCAATACCTAATAGTGACATAAAACCTCCTGCAAAAACCACTCCTCAAAGCAGCTCCAGCAATTTATCAGAGCTCTGCCCATCTCTTGATAGAATCATAAATCCCAATCAGGTAGTGGTTAATGTTCCTATTCCCGAACCATTAAAAGAATGCGGTATATGCCAACAGTGATTAACAGTCAGCTGCTTGAGAGAACTCTCATGCAGCCATTATTTCTGTGAAAGCGATTTAAAACGAATGATCGAATACTATATTGAACAAAATTCCTTAGCCAGAGCCATGAGATGTCCTCACGAAAACTGCCCTGGAGAAATTGGCTCCCTTTTATTGCAAGATATTTTATCTGAAGATTCATGGAACAAGCTGAATATTTATATGATAAATCGCGATTTCAGGATTATTAACTGCCCAAATTGTCATCAGCAATTCGAATCGCCCCAATCACGAAGAGCTACATGTATAAACTGCCAATATGAATTTTGTACTACTTGTAGTGAGATTTGGCATGAAGAAGGAGACTGCCAGAAAAATTTTATTAAGAGTAGGATAAGAGATTTAGAGAGAAATGGAGAAGCTGTATCTCAGTGTCCTGGGTGTAAATTGCCATATATAAAAGATGAAGGATGTGAGCATGTAGAATGCATGGAACCGAGATGTAAAGCAGTGTTCTGCTTTACTTGTGCGTGCTATAGATCTCCTACGATGGCCCATGGAAATCACTATCACAGGCCTGATTGTAGATGGTATGCAGAGAAACCAGAAAGTCTTGAAGATGATTATTTACCAGATAGGTGCAGCGAATGTGCTAAATTAGGACATCTTTGCTATCCACCACGGAAATTAAGAATTCAAAGAAAATTTGGGGATGAAGAATTTTAAGCAATAGTAATATAATGATAAGACGAATAATTTCTATATAAAAACATGTAAAGATGATCAAAAAATAAATAATTATCTTCTGATTTACCAAAATAGCATGAGTTTTATCTGCAATTAGGATACATTGCAAAATGAAAATAGCAGAAGTAAGTTTCAGAATTAGACTAGTTGCATAAACACTTGACTTCAAGTCCACAGTCCTGCTTGGAGCATATTTTCGAAGCCATATTATTTTATATCATTTGCTAAAGAAAAGTTAGCTTTATTATGTATAAGCTTATTTCTTCCCAAAAAGAGCCCTGCAGTAATGGTAACACTTATCTTGAGTCTTCTTGACACTTTTTGAGGCTTATGAGAGTAAAATACTTATTTTTCATTCTCGCCTCCACAAAACCCTTGCAATTGTGGCTGGATTCGTCTTTGCTCTGTATGAAATTCTGCAAAATTGCATGGTCTTCAGAAGAATTTCACAATCTTTCAGTAGATGTTCTGAAAAAGTAGCCACAACTTCTTTCACAGAGATTTTATAACAAAAAGTGAGGGAAATCCGAGTCATTTTTGGCTGCAATCAAGCTTAAAAATTCCTCAAGCGTGCATTCCTATGCCAAAATAATTTTTCCCCTTTTTGGTTTGTACTATATATAGCCCAGGTAACTCACTGATTAGGGTTGTCGGTATATTTAATTGAGTTTAGCAGAATTTGCATGTTTTGCTAATAAACTGAAGAGGTCAATCTCTTGATGTTGGACTGTTTGGGAAGAAGGCTATTGAGCATGGAAATCATGCTATTTGTGGTAAGTTGACGTGTTAAGCAGGTCAATAAAGATTTTTTGGAAGATTCTAATAGTAAAGTCCGCAAATCTTCGGTGAAGTGCATAAACTCGTTTTTCTTAGAAGTATTCTACTGAAGGTCATTTAGGTGCTCTAAAATCTTAGGATATCCATTTGTGTATATTCTGGAGCACAAGGACTCCCCAGATCTTGCTAATGCTGGAAAATTGCTAAAACCAAGCACAAAATTAAGATTGTCAGTTAGACTACCTCCTGGGGGTGGATGCTGAAGTTGCTGCTGCGAAGTTCACGAAGTTGTAGCAAAAGATCCTCCATATAGAGTTACAATGAAGCAAAAATCCCATTCAAAGGGAACGGATTTGTATCAAATCCTTTGGAGCCATGGCTAAGCAGCACCTTTGCTAAAATTGTAGGAATCTTGATAGCATGATTTCGTTAAGGCTGCATAATAGGGGATATTATCAGTCCCCATCATGGTAAAAAAATAGGCCAATGGTCGTTCCACAAGGAGACTCATTTGTCACTATAAATTCCTGCGTAAAAATTCCATTACTCTCCGAATGGACTTTTAATAAGCTTGCTCCCAACATATCGGTCGCATACCTTTAATTGGATTTCTTTTTATAACAACCTCTCCATCTACAGTTGGCCAGTAGCTTACTTAGTGCTTTTCAGCATAATTTGAATGCATAGCATAAGCCATATCAGCTGAAATATGAAAACCTTCGGATTTACCTTGAGGGATTTCTTCTAGCTCAGGGATATTTTCTTCTTCTGAACTTTTTTCTTCAGGCTGCAAACCAGTCATCACACTTTAAAATAGCGTTCTTTTCAGCATTTTCGTAATCAGGTGTGGACTTTATACTCTTCTTTTTTGGTATCTCCAGGCTTTTCACTGTAAAGTTAAGCTTTTCGCAGGCGTCGATGTGAAGTTTTCATGACTGCTCGCCTGGGCCAATATTAAAGCCTTGTGGGCTCTGCCCTACTTTGAAGTCTTTGTCTTCAATAACTCTTTCATTGGTGAAAACGATTTTAGAGGACTTTATTAAATTTGGCTCTGCAATAAGAAGCCTCCACTTTTCATTTTTCGATTAGGGAATTCTTGGGCGTGGATATGCCTTAAAAATTGATTTTCTTGAAGCTGCTCCTTGTTATTACAACTTTTACAGTAATAACATCTCCATCTGCAATTTCTTTGTCATCAACAAATACTGGATATTCTACTTTAAGCTTTGGAAAATAATTAAAAACTTCTTTTATGTCAGAAATTGCTGTTCTGATAGTGATTTTCCGGATTTTGATAAATATTGATGTCAATTTCAGAATTTTCCATTTATTTGCTTTTACTGAATAATTTAAATTACTATTATTTATATGTGGAAGCATTAAAAGATCGCTTTTATAAAGCCAGAGCACTTGCGGCGATTAATTGAGCAACCTCTATTGGTAAAGTAATGTTAGAATACTCATTTTTTTGTTCTTGCGCCTGAATTAATAATATACACCCAATCAAGCATATTTCTATAATATTTACTTCTTTCATTAATATCATATTCAAAATCTGGGCTTTATCTGAAAGATTTTTTTCTATTCATATATGCAAGCAATAACAGCAAATCTTTTAGCATCTTTGGGTTGAGATTTTGATTTTTTCGAATGAACTCAACAATTTTTTCATTAATTTGTTTAGCTCTAGTGAATCAGATTTTGGTACTACAAGTTCATGGAATTCAGCACTGATAATAATTATCAATAAGCATTGCTTGATATTCATGTTTTCATTTAATAAGCTCTAAGTACATCGGCATGTTATCTTGCAAACTCCATTCTTATTCACCTTTTTCGACGTCGTAACTCACAAATACAAGCCCCCGGCAAAATTATAACCACATTTACAAAAAAGACTAACAAATTGATACATGGCTTTCTGTTTTCAGCAAAAACATCAGCAGCCATATTGCCATTTTTGCTGGAGAAGACACATCAACCCCTTCACAGAGACTTACTAAATTGTTAATAATTTCGACGCATTCATTTAGTCTTTCTTGATTTGCAAATAATTTTTATTCTCTGACAATAATTTCTTCAAATCAAGGTCTTAAAACTTCTCTGTAGATCTGGAGAAGGTTTTGGACCTGAATTAAGAAATTCTATTAATGCTTTCTTCAAAAATCATTTAAACGCCTTGTGATTGGGTGAGAAACCCAGCAATGGATACCTCTTCTTCCTTAGTATACCCATAAATTAACAGTGTATCCAAATGATTTTTTAGGTCAATATCCATTGATTTGCAAGCGACTACTAAAATTTCCAGCATAGATGGCAAACTACAGCGCCAGAGTAGTATGCTCTAACTTTGCCATAATCAGTCATATCATATCAATGGCAAATTCTCTTTTAAGAGTCTCATAGCGGATTTTATTGAGAGTCTTTTTGTTTAGGAGGACTGTTCACATAGCTTCAATATAGAATTTTTCTGGCTTGTCGTGAATCAGCTGATCTTAAAATTTATTTGCAGAGCTGAAACTTTGATGGTGGCAATATATATCTCCCAACAAAATGAAAGAAAATTCTCTTGGAAATTTAATTTCCAGGTGGTGGGAAGACTGGTGCCTCATGGCGTCTAAAGGACCCATATAAACTTACTGTGTTCAAAGGAGAGTTGTAAAGGCCTAAACTTCTATTATTGGGATTGACTCAGAGTGGTCATTTAGTTGCTGAATGAAATTTACAAACATCTAAAGTGGTCTAAATAGGTGACTGCATCAAGCCTATACTTTCTAGCGGAAGCTAAACGAGCATGAATTATGATAAGTCGTAAATATGAGGATCGCAGTATTATAATTATTTATGGCTATATCTAGTTAAGGAAAGAAAAATTTGATGCAGATTTTTTACTATGAAAATCTATAAAGAAAATCATCAGGTAGCCAATATAAGAATTTTGATAGCCTAAAATTTTTCAAAGGTATGCTTGCCATTATTAATCCTTGTAGTACTCATTTTAAGCTAATGCAAGTTCAAGCCTTAGTTAGTTATTCATAAATTCTTTATCATCAGAATGCAAATTATTTATTTAATATTTCTGTGTTTAGGATTGTCTATAAAAAGAGATTGATATACATGTTTTCATATAAATTAGTTATTTTAATAATAATAATTGTAGATGGATCAAATGAAATGCTTCAAGCCTGGCTGCGAAAATAAAGTTGAGTATGCATGCAAATGCACTTCTCCTGAAACTTTCTTCTGTAAGCTGCATATCGGAAGGCATATTGAAAATATAATTGCTGGCACGTCTCATTCAATTTACTCTATTTTTGAAGAGCCTAATGAAGAGACAAAACAAGCTGTTCTTAGATTTCTTAAGGAAGAAGATTCAAAGTATTGGAAGCTAAAGAAGTTAATTAGAGATTCCTTTAATCAGCGTATAGCTAATCTAAAAAAAGATGTAAGACAATTCACTAGAAATTTAAATACCTTTTCAGTTAATGTAAGAGGTTTGGTTTTAGAAATTTGCAAAGCTAAAAAATCGTTAAAGTCAAACCAAGACTCAATTTCAGAGTTATTGACTTTACAGCCTGAAGAAGCTGTAAACAAAGTAAAATCGATGATCTCAGCCGAAAAGCATTGGTATAATGGTGCAAAGTTGTTTCATATATACAGTAAAGATGTAGAAAGTTTAATTGCATCTTTCGTTAATAAGAGATTTCAAGCATTTCTTAATATTATGCTCTCCAATAAAGAAAGCAGTATTGAAGCAAATAATAAAACTATAAATTCGACAGGGATTAAGGTAGCAAACATTGAGGATTCGATTTCTTTAAAAGCAAATGAGAACAGTGAGAGTCTAAAAGTGCTTCAAAACTTAATAAAATTCAAAACAGATAATGAGAGTGAGGCAAGGCTGCTTAATTCCAAAATAAACTCCATTACTAGTGATCTCAACAGTAAACTCGAAAAAATAGAAAGCCAATTAAATCTTATGAATATTAATACCTTAAGACATAAAACAGCTGAGTTCTTGAGTAGACCAAACAATCAAGAATTAGAGATGGATTTCAAAGCAACTCGCTCAGCGTACCAGAACAATTCTAGCCTTTATGATCCACTGCTAGCGCAAGCTTACCAAGATTATCTTAATACTTACCAACAAAAGACATCTCTTTATAATCTTAAAAAGAATAACAACAAAACTGAATTAATTATTTATAACACTGAAACTGAAACCAAAGAAGTCAAAATCTTGCAGACTCCAGAACCACTAGACTCAGGCACTTGCATAACTCAACTCCCAAATGGCAAGCTATTTTGTTTTGGTAAGTGAAATCCAGCTTCTGGAATTACATTACTATTTGATGTGAATGGTAGAGTCGAAGTGCTGCTATCTGGGACTCCTTGTCGTTTCTCATCATGTATAAATGTTAAGAATAGTTAATCCTTATAATAGATTTCGCAATTGTTACTGCATAATTATCTAGTTCATCACATTCATCCTTTTAATTAAAGACAGGGAATAAATTGGAATAACTTTCTGATAATCTGTATATCACCTATTTCTGACAGTAAATCTGTATTTTGTTCTGATAACTGGCTCTTCAAGGTTATGAATTTTCTCTTGCAATAAATTGTTTATTACTAAAGATACTTTAAATAAGTTTATTTTCAAGTGTTCCAATGTTTGGTATTAGAATACTGTTTTTTGTTGCAATTTTTCAATTTTACTTTTACAATTATTTTCATTAATAACAATCTGCTTTTTTCAGCTAAAGCAGCTATTTCTTGTTTTAATCTTTTATTTCTTTATTGAAAGTATCATTATTGCTGTTTCTCAGACCTAAGTTTTCATTTTCCAAATCAGATTTGCGAAAACAGAACTTTTTGGAAATTGGCTACTCAAATTTTGAATCAATTATTTTCTCTTTCTAAGGCTAAATTGGAGGTCTCTAAATTCTATATATTATTTAAATGGTTTCATTTTTGATTCAACACTATCATAATTAATTTGATTTCTAAGCAGGTGTTCCACAATTTTAGATTTTATATAATCTTTTTTTTTAATTCTGTGCATCTATTATTAAGCTCTATTGACAAAATAAATAATTTTTCATAGTGGATTCTTGAGTACTTAACATTACTTCTTTTTCATACGATTTCTGTTTTAACTCATTATAGTAACATTCCGAGGATGGCGCGGAATGGTGCCATCCTCGGAATTTCACTATATTTTCTTCTTGATACTTTTTCTCCAGGCTGTGCTCAGCTTATTAATCATTTTTAAAAAGTAGATGCTAATTAGGAATGGGTGTTAGGGTGTTAGGGTGTTAGGGTGTTAGGGTG